>CM076582.1:1318383784-1318534290 GCA_034641835.2 Pinus albicaulis | reverse complement strand
GACAAGAAGAAACAAGCACAAAGGACTGGTTGTACAGCATATATCTACTCTAAATAGGGAATACCAACAGAGTATAATATCAATAATTCTCTCTCTCCCTTAGGCCATACACATGAGGGTTTTTTATACTCCCTCCAAGTAGTTTCAACAGTTGGAAACAGTTGGCCACGTGCTGGGGTGGTTGAACTACCTGAGTAACCATCAACCCAGCCCAAAAATAGGGAATTTTTATATATTTTTTAATGATTTTAATGGCATACGCGGAAAAGTGCAGTTGGACTCGCGTATACACGCGGAAAAGTCTGGGCATAATCGCGTATGGGGATTTTTACACTGTTTTTTAGTGAATTTGTCCAAGTCTGTAGGAATGGGTGCCCAAAGCCATAAAAAGCAATCATGAATCATATGAAGGTGAGAAATGATGCTATAACAGATGCCCCCTAATATATGAGGTCAGAAGGGGTACATGATGGCCGAAATGTATTATGCACATAGAAAGAACTTCGCAAGGACAAGAGAGGACTTCACCAGATTTTAGCCTGCCAAAAACCAATGAAAGAAATCAGAGAGTCAACTCATGCTGAGGCGGGCATACCCATGCTCAATAAAAAATACATCATATAGAAAGTAGTGAATAGATCCAACATGTATACAAGTATAGCTGAACTGAAAGTACATAATGAATCATCTGAGCATGGCCCGGAAATACAAGTCTGAATCAATGTCCAAGTATCACATATAGAAAGCTGATCAAAGATGGTGCAACTGGATGTCTGATCATATAAGTAACTGAATCTCCAAGTACCGAATCATAAGAGGTGGAACAAACGGTACAATCACGCAACTCGGGAGCCAACATATAAGATGTTGTTGTACTGAACTGCAACATATAAGGGTGGACAACATCACTGGCAGAAACTGAATGGACTGTCAAAAGTGAACCGAAGAATGCTGATGCAACCCGAGGTCTTCACTGATCACTATGGCACAATTCTACACAATGGGAATAAATGAGCTGAAGTCGACCATGTGAGAAATCGTTGGATTACCGGTCAATGATGTATACCGTTAACCAATGCGAAACAACCCACCGATAATGATAATGAGTGTCAAGGTGCCTCGGTACAATTTAACAAGTGCGAATGACTGAGTTGAAGTCGAACACTTGAAAGAATCTACCAATCAGGAGGCAATGATGAATCCCCACTGTCGATAGCGAAGAGTCTGCCACTGATGACTGCAAACCCTAAGGTACTGACAAAAAGACTCTAGACCTTATTCGCAGAGCAATGAGTTGGAGTAGATGGGAAAAGATCTGCTAGAAGGAAGGCATTAAGGCATCCCACATCAGTCCAGCACGAGTGTAACCCGCAGGCCAAGATTTGGAAGGAATCGGACGAAGTAGAGTGACGGAACCAAAACCGAAGTACGTTTCCGACATGCACAAGATGAAGCTAGCGCACAGAAGAAACCCTCTGAACCAACCAATAATGAAAGCTGACACAGAGGCAAGAAATCCACCGATAGGGTCAAATGGAAATCAAGGTACTGCACGAATCCCAAGTGTGATAATGTGTGCTGACGTCGAACACAGGGGAAACCACTCAGTCAAAGACCCATGATGATGATCAAATGCCGAGCACGAGGTCACCTATCAATGATGGAAATAGGCCCAAGGTGCGGCTCTAGGTTTGCTCTCAGAGCAATGTGTCGTAGTCGATAAGAGACAAACCCGCCGGCAAGAAGTCAATGGGGACCTTCTCAAACCAGCACGAGCAGAAGACCAAAACATCTGATGTGATAGAACATGATACCGACAAGACCGGGAAGGCCGACTGAATAATGAGTCAAGAGACACCACAGAATGGCCGACTCAGGCTAAACTTCCCTTGAACAAAAAAGCACGACTCTGTGATGACCATGGCAGTAAAAAGTGACACTGTATAAGTCTGTCCTGCAGGAGGCAAAACAAACTCTCCATATGATTGGAAGAGATAACCAACCGGGGGAGAACTGACAAGTGAAACATGGTAAAGGTTGAACCTAGGTCAAAACTAAAACCATCCCAAATGTAGGAGATATATATAAGTAAATGTGCTTTGTTCAAGGGCGACAAACTGACTCTGTACTGCCATCAAAACAACGAAGATACATCCCGTTCCCGCTCTTTTTGTTATATTTGATTTTTTTGTCTTTTTCATATAATAAGCCCGAAAAAGAATAAAAGAATGCTATGGTACAATGGATAGAACGAGTATCAAGAAATCAGATGCACTAGTTCCTGGGATTGGAACAATCCTATGCTCAATGCAAGGTGGCGAAAACTGGTAAGTGATACTTAGAGGAACGTTCCATCCATTGGGTAAAAGGTGTCAAGTCGTGATAGCTAAGTGCATGCAATGGTTAACTTGTACAGAGAGTCAAGGTCAAAATTTGGCTTAAACATCGAGTCCAAATGAAGCCGGCTAAAGGCCAGGATAAACAAGTAGCCAATATGCAATGCAGTAATACAACTTAACGACACCAGGGAGCCTCTAGGGTAAAAGCCAGAAAGAATGATAGTGATGAAGAAGAAGAATGAAGCTTCAACACATAAGACATGGCGGGACTAAAGAGGACTCCCGAGCCTACATAAAACGCAACATGGGCAACAAGTGATAGCGAGGAACTAACTAGGAAGCCCATGTAAAGGAAGGCTCTACCATCAAGTCATGATTAAATAATCGGCGAGTGAAATGGGTGTAATACTCATGACCTGATGGGATCGACCCTAAGGCAAGTGATCAGTATGGAGGCTAGTATGCAAGATGCAACGGATAGTGATTTCCCTGACCTATATGCCAGTGAAGATCATATACCTGCCGTGACGAATCGGAAATCATGGATCAAAAACTGGGAAAAATCTCAAAATCGTCAAAATGTACCTGAAACATACCAAACTGGGCACTTCCAAGCATTCGAGTTATGCAGCTTAAGATAGATCGAAAAAATGAGCATAATGAATTTTTGCGAAAATTTTCAACTTTGTAGGCATAAATAGACAAATTACCTCATATTTGGTTCATTATTGCATTGCTGATTTGGAAAAAAGTGCTCTGGAGCAAAAAACTTCTTTCGTCAAATCAGGAACAACCGACCGTCGAATCGCGCCGAAATTTCAGGTAGGCTCCTAAATCATCCTGGCAAATCATTTTGTCCGTTTGGAATTTAAAATTAAGTGAATTTTAGCTTGAAAACCCTTGCTAAAAAATGCGGACTTGCGCATACGCGAGTTCAGTAAAGGAAACTCGCGTATACACGTGACTGTGCAAAGAACAAGTCGCGTATGCGCAGGTCCGAATCCAAAAAATCGTGGCTAATGCATGATTTGATGAAATTTGACAGGATGACAATCTCCTGGAGGGAACGTGAGCATAGCGCAATTGACCAAGAGGTCATGCAAGATCGAGCAGCTCAAAATATCCTTCGGAATTGCGGATTGTTCAAATTCTTTAAAATGCCAAATATGAAAAGCAATCCTCGGTTGCTAGAAAAGTCCGTCAATTACTGGGAACCGGATCAAGACTGTTTCGTGATAGATCAGATTCCACTACGCATTGAAGTGGAAGACATATACTTTATTAATGGACTTTCCCAGAGGGGAGAACCAGTAGACTTGCACGGGAAACCCCTGGGAGGGTTAATCGTGGAAGACTATGTCCACGTGTATTGCGTAGGGGGTTCCAAAAAGGTTGGAACTCAGATTGCAATTAAAGATGTACGGGATTTGCACATGAAAATCCTCCTTTTCACCATCGGCAGAGTGGCAGGATCTGCCTCTCTACATCAGGCGTCCAGGACGCAAATGAGCATAGCAGTAGAATGTTTGACTCATGTGTATGATTGGTGCACAACCCTTTTACTGAACATGAAACAACAGTTGACCTCAATCCGCCAAGCAAAGACCAAACACTTTGGGTACGGTACAATTTTGACAACATTCTTCTTTGAGAAGATTCCAGCATTGAGACCCAGAGTCATCTCTACCATCAGTAGCCCGCGGGACCCAAGAATTGCCCGTTGGGCAGACATGATGAAGAGACTCGGGGGTAGTGAGGTACCCCGGACCACATGGGACGATGAGTTCTTCCGCTGGTGGGGAGAACAAATCATCGCAGTGGACGACTATCCCTATGCCGGGATGGACTTCCGTGGAGATCCAGATCTAGTTCTTCCACCAGGCACAGCATGGGGCACAGTCGGTAAGTTTGCAAAAATTTTTGACTTATATAATTTTTTTGGATTTTTTCAAATATGTATGAAAAAATGAAAAACAAACATGTTTTTGATTGGATTCATAATGACTGACAATTTAAAATGATCATGTTTCAGATGTTGGACTAGTTCGTCCTGAGGGCCTACCGCGCCATAAGCGCCGCAAGGGCGAAGCGGATACTGTGGATTCAGATAGGACCCTCTAGGCCGTGCAGAGGAATTTGGAGGGACTGACCCGCCAAATACCTATGGCTGCTGTGGAGGATCTACCGGAAGCCATCCAGAGACAGGTGGTAGGAGTGCCCTGAGACTGGGTTAGACTATTCCGCCGAGTTGCCACTGCGGTCACGTTCTATAGGAACACAACTTCTGGGCAGGGACCTCAGGAGTAGACAGATATTATGTATTAGATGACTGTATATTATTTTTTGAGACTGAACATGATGGGGGCATAAGCCCAAGTTTTGTACGACATTATGGATCCAAATTTTGTAAAGTTTTTTGACACTCCGATGATATATATACAGCGATATTTGATGTGATGTGATAAATGTATCAAATGTATGATGTTTTTTGATGATTAAAAATTTATTGTATGGAATGATTAATGTGCCAATCTAATGCTTGATTAGCTAATGATTCAGCAAACCAATTGTCAGCTCGAGGAATATGAATGAAAGTTAAAAATTGAAATGACCTTTGTAACAAACGTACCCTCAAGAACAATCGTAATAAAAATGGATCTCGTACCCGATAAGTGTTGTTCAACTGCGACACCACCAACTGGGAGTCCAAGAAAACTACCAACGAATCAACACCCAAAGATATTGCCTCCGAGAGTAGATGAATGACTGCAGTGTATTCTGCTACATTATTGGAAGCAGGATCAATGCAGACTCCTCTTGATACCAACAGCTGACCGGAAGGATAATGAAGCACCCAAGCCGCGGAAGCTAAGTTCCGGGTGTGTCTACTAGCACCATCGGCGAAACCAAAATGACTCATGACATCCAACACAACCTGCCAAAGCAGATCAAAAAAACATCACCACCTCATCAAAAATCGACAATCAATCAAATATGTACAAAGCAAAAAACTACTATATACAAAAGCAACATGCCAGGCCCAAGCCTAGGCATAATACTTCTTCAAATAGAGCCCATTACGGGGCTACGGCAACTCATTCCCTTCGAAATCAACCAAGGTATACGCTCCTTTCTTAAGGACTTTTTTAACGATATAGGGGCCATACCACATAGACTTAAATTTTCCTGCCCCCAGGGCATCCTTTTTTTGGGCATAGACCAAAACAAGGTCACCTTCCAAAAAGACCCTAGGCTTGACCGCCTTATCGTACTGAACTTTTACTCGGTTTTTATGCACTTCATTCATCGTGGCGGCATCTCGACGCTGCTCATCGAGATGTTCCAGATGAAGAAGCCGTTCTGCCAGACTAGAAGTGTCAGGAAGAAGTTCAACAACTAATTTAAGAGAAGGAATCTCGCATTCAATAGGAAATACGGATTCCACCCCGTGCACTAACTGAAACGGAGTAAAGCCAGTTGCAGTTTTCACTGACGTCCTATATGCCCAAAGTGCAGGATATAGCATAATATGCCAGTTGGATCTAGCTTTATCAATTGTCTTTTGAACAATTATCTTCAAGGATTTATTCACGGCTTCCACTTTCCCATTGGCCTGAGGATAATATGGAGATGAATGCTCCTGCCGGAAACCCAATTTGAGAGCCAACTCAGCCATCATACTATTCTGAAAATGACTGCCATGGTCAGTGACAATCTCTCTAGCAATACCAAAACGAGCGATAACATGATTGAAGAGGAACAGAGCTGCAGTCTCACCATCATTCCCAAAAGTAGGCATAGCCTCGACCCACTTCGTAAAGTAGTCTACTGCTATGATAATGTACTTGTGACCTTTTGCCGAAGGCGGGTTACAAGTAGTATAATCAATACCCCACTTTGTAAAGGGTCCGACAGTAACGACTGGAAAAAGCGGAGCTGGATGAGCGCGCATTTTTCGAGTATAAACCTGACACGGATGACACCTTTTGATCGATTCAATACAATCTTTGAAAATCGAGGGCCAAAAGTATCCAACACGCAAAATATTTTGGGCTGTAGCAAGCCCAGATAAATGACCCCCACAAGCTCCACTGTGAGAATCATTGAGCACAGCCTCAGCTTCTTCGAAAGTTAAGCAGCGTCTTAGGATTGAATCAACCCCTCGACGGTACAAAGCATCACCAATAATCACATAATTCTTGGCCAAGTGACGCAGTTTACGACGCTCATCTTTCGAAAAAGTAGAGGGAAACTTCGCAGTCTGGAGATACACAATGATATCCCCGTACCAAGGATCCTGTGGAGAGATGAGAAACAAGTGTTCGTCCGGAAAGGACTCATCATAGATCATCTCCTCTCCACAGGGAAACTCGGAGATCAATTCCGCAAAAACTAATGACTTCTTGGATTTGGCAGACATGAACTCGAGATCAAATTCCTGTAAAATCACAATCCATCTATTATATTTTCCCCCAATCACTCGCCTGCTGAGGAAAAACTGAAATGGATTGGCAGCTGCTAAGACATAAGTTTTGTGAAGAATAATGTAATGCCGGAGTCGCTGTACAGCATGGACTGCTGCTAAGGCTAATTTTTCTATCGGAGTGTACCTAAGTTCAGGTCCTACCAGTCCTTGACTAAGGTAGTAAATAACATGCTCCGCAAGAGCATCATCTTCCTGAACCAGAACCATACCAATGGTAGATTCTGTCACTGCCAGATACAAAAGAAAATCTCTGCTATAATCAGGTGGACTCAGTAAAGGAGCAGAGGTCAATGGCTTTTTCAAAGCATCGAATGAGCGTTGAGCGTAGTCGTCCCAAAGAAAAGGAACTCCTTTCTTCAACAGTCTCATATATCCCTTTGTAATTTCAGCATAATTGACGATAAATCTCCGAAGAAAATTAGACTTTCCTTGAAGACTTTGAAGCTGACGGATGGAATACGGGGGAGGCAACCGAAGTATTGCCTCAACCTTGAAGGGATCTACCCTTATCCCTTCCCTAGACACAATGAATCCCAATAGCCGACCGGATGTAACCGCGAAAACACACTTGTTCGGATTCAATCGAATTTTATAAAAATGACATCTTTCAAATATTTTCCGGAGGTGACCAGGATGATCCATCCTCTTTCGAGAATGAGCAGCTAAATCATCTAAGTATGCCTCGATAATATTTTTGATGTCATGGAAGGCATATGACATGGCCCGCTGAAAGGTAGCCCCAACATTTTTAAGACCAAAAGGCATCTTCTTGTATGCAAACGTACCCCAGGGACAAATAAATGTAGTCTTATGTTGATCTTCAGGACGGATAGTAATTTGATTATATCCGGAGAAACCGTCCATGAAGGAGAAAATCTCATTACCCGAACACTCGTCAATGATCTGATCGATAAATGGTGTGGGGTAATTATCTTTAGGACACGCTTTATCTAGGTCTCTGAAATCGATGCACACTCGAATCGTTCCTTGCTTTTTATCTACGGGAACGGGGTTTGAAACCCATTCAGTCAGAGGAACAGGGAAAATGAATCCCGCCTTAAGCAGCTTTTCAACTTCAGCTTTGATAGCTACTGCCTTCCTAGGATTGACTGGACGAAGTTTTTTCCTGACCGGCTTAGCGTTTTCATACGTCTTGATCTCATGTTGGACGATAGATGGGTCTATGCCAGGCATTTCCTCATAAGACCAAGAAAATACATCCCTATACTCTTTGAAGAGCTCGGGGTAAATTTGAATCTCTTTACGGGAACATTCAGCTCCAATGAAGACATTCTCGATAATATTGGGATCCCTGGAAATGTTCACCGGGATAGTAGGAGAGATCACATCCATGTTCCCTTCAGCATAAACCTGTGTTGGTGCCAAAGGGTTCAAGACTGGGTGAACAGGACCAGGAGACTGAGGGCTTGGAAAACTTGTTTCAACTTCGCCCAAGTCAGGTAGGAAGTAAGACCGATGATGCAAATCATCCCACGGTCTATCTATACCAGTCATGGCTTCCAGGATTGCCTCTTCAGATGGAAGAGTGGTATCAAGGCAATCCTGGGGCGAAGAAGAACTAAGCATCCAAGCCGGAGCCACATCACCATCCAACTCTTCCGGTGAAAGAGGAGCTGGGATGGATTCTGCAGTGTCAACAATAGACTGATATGCAATCTCAGCTGCAGAAATCAGAAATGCCATTCCACCCACTTGACCTTCCGCTAATGTGGCAGTAGGGGAAGGTAAGGTCCAAGGGTCCGAAAAATAATGAGTTCGAAAAAAATCTCTTCGAAGGGGAGCCTTGGAGGATGAAATAGCATTAATATGCACTGTAGGAGGAGGAAGATCGAAAGTACCCATCAAGGAAGAATACATTCCAACTCCTAGATTCTCAACAGGCGCGTTAGTATTATCCAATTTTGGAACAGATGAGTCAGAAGGCACATTCAGGTCTACAGTAGGACAGTCCAGTTGATCCACTGTAACGATCCTCCCTTCGTGGGGGAAACATACAATCCGAAATAATGAGGATGCAATGGAATCCATCTCATAAATCCAGTTCCTCCCCAACAGAAGGTTGTAGTCCAAGGCTGCATCTACTACCTCAACCTCTATATTAACGGTTTTGCCCCCAACACAGATGGGCAAAGCCGGGACAATACCATGGGGTCTGTGAGAATGACCATCGAACGCAGTAAGAACAGTGCTAGATGGAATAGCTTTGGGAGATCCAAGTGTCTTCCAACATGCGAGAGACATCACGCATGTGGAAGCACCCTCATCAACAACCGTTCGAAAGATATTGCACTTCCGATACGACGATTTAATATGAAAAGCCATGTGATGAGGAAGTCTCTTCTTAAAATTAGTCATATCAAAAGTAATCAGAAGAGAATTTTCTGGATCAATAGCCCCAATGGCAGTGAGCAAAGCACTGCGCTGAGCCGGACAAGACTGGAGTACCTCTAAAGCTGACATAGCACAAGGACTCTGCACCAGATCTTCTACAATCGAGTAGTTCTGGGGAGCCCTCGCATTTGGATTAATCGTTGACCGCTTAGAAGATGCTTTGGGCATCCGAGGCATAGAATCAACAGTAGGCTTCGTAATGTGAAGCGGATCAGTAGCATCAGGAACTTCCTTAGCTTTCGAAGACTCTTCTCTGCCATAATCACGGGATCTCGTAGCGATATCCGCGTGAGCACTCATCATAAAAATGTTCGATGGAATTTCCCCTTCCTAGGTGCCCCCAGAGGAAGCCCCAGGATTTTGGTTCACGCCAACAACTAATTGCTGCCCTTGGGGAAAAGGGTTTGTTAACACAGCCTGGGAACTAGAAGAACCCTGCTGAGCTAACAAGCGCTGAGCATCCTGAATTTTAGGGCAAAGGTGTGTGAGATGGTCTCCAGCACAAAGCTTGCATGGAAACTTCACTTTCTTTTTCTCCTTTTGACCCTCACCAACACGCTCGTTGGTTTTATTTGCATTTCCCTTCCCGTTCTTGCCCTTCTTCTTGTTATCTCATCCCTTCTTCTTCCCATCGGATTGTTGATTTCCTTTGGGATCAAAAGCTTGGACAACATTTATGGACAAAGACTGGGAAGGTGATGAATCAGCAGGCACAGCCTGACTAGAAGGAGCAGATTGTAAAGACAACTGCTGCAGTTGAGAAAGCAGGCTGGCTGCACCACTATTGACCGATCCGACAAGCCCATCACCATGCGGACCAGGTTTAGTTTTCGACAAATCTAATTTGGAGCGAGGAGCATTGGGAAAATACTTATAAAGTACCCCAGACTGAGAATAGATCAGTTCTAGCTACTGGGCCCTAAAAATGGCCTGCTCCTCAGAAAATACCCCAGATAGGGATACATCTTTTGAAATATCTGACTGCAGGGATTTGAGAAACCATTCGAGAAGGAATTCTCCGGGAATATGAGCTTTGATAAGCCTCTTCCTTCTCCTCCATTCCTGAATGTGATCAGAAATGTGAGTTGCCTCATCCTGCTTAAAATTAGCCAGGAGTTCCGTCCCAGCCTCATATCTGACAGGCAACTGAAAATGGTTTAGAAATGTGACAGCCAGTTCTCCAAATGTGGCAAAACTGCCCCCAGTGAGCTCGATATACCATTTGGCAGCATTTCCAGTTAGGGTGCATTGAAATAATCTCAACCTAATCGAATCATCGATCAGGGAGTTCGAAGAACACCATAAGTGGAAAGTGGTGATGTGGTCAGCCGGATCCTCTCCATTCTTACCTTCAAACTTTGGAATGTCCGAAGGAAGTTTGGTCGGGACCGGAGGCCACCCCGGACTATAACGAATCGGATCATTAGTCAACTTCGACAGATCTGGCAAGTTTAACGTTGCCAGAAAAGGTAAGCGAGGCGGAGCCTGAGGATTCCATCCTTGATGGGATGGATTCCCAACATTATGAAAAGAATAGCCTGGATTTGATGAGGCACCAGGTTGCCAAAAAGGACTCGTAGAAAACGGAGAAGAACCTCCTCCCCACGCCGAGTTACCAAAGCCCAGACCAGTTCCCCCCGCTGAAGTATTAAATGAAGAGGAGAGCCCCTGGTAGGGGTTCCAAGCATTAGACAGAGGAGAAAAGGACTGATAAGCACCCGATGAAGGGAAAGAAGCATTCCCTTGATGACCTGCATAAAACTGATTCCCTGCCCCCGCTGTAGTAAACACAGGATTCCACCCTATAAAAGTAGTCGAACTTTGCACCCCAGACCAAGGGTTGAAACTCTGAGTCTGGGATGTAAACGGAAACGACCCTAAAGAAGGATTGGAACTAGGAATGTGCCCAGTTCCAAAGGGGAAACCCTGAAATGAAGCTGATCCACTAGCCATGTTAGACATGGGCGTAGATCCAGCTAAAGAAGCGGAAAAGGAAGAAGAGGGATTCCCACTAGAGGGCATCCATGAACAAAAGGGACCAGAATGAGAAGCATGTGCCTGGGTGAAACCAGAGCCAAACACAGCAGCACTAGAAGCAATCGAAGATGAAGCAATAGTACCCCCTGCTTCAACAGAAGCAGGAGTCTGAATGCCTGCAGCACTCACGACAGAAGCCGTGTTCCCAGTCATGGCCATCGAAAGATATGAATGATACAGAAGATCTTCCGATCTCTCAGACTCAGGTCCGATGTACTGAACAACGAACATATAGTCAGGAGGAAGAGGAGATGGACCTGCTGCAGGAGGCTCAGGTACGTCTTCGATTTGGAAATCTTCTTCCTGAGGAAACAAAACTCGCGAGGTGAGCGAAATGCTCCTCTCGGGACCGACACCAGAATCAGCTATGAAACCTTCAGACCTTTGTGGAGGATCTCTCTCCACTGCGTCAGACGCCACAGGGTGGTAACCACCTGCTAAATCACTCCTACGCCTTCTTGAAGAAGGCTATGGACTCTCGGGAGATAACCCCCGGATTCTCCTCGAACGACGAGGCGCTTGATCAGCCACTTTTATATATTTTTAAATTAGACTCAAAAAAGTGAAAAGCTAGGCAAGCTAGGAGCAAAGAGCACTCACTAAAATAAAAATCCCTGAGATACAGTCAAGCAAACAACCTCCAAGTATTTCCGCTCCGGGTGATGAGGACCGGACACCAAAATACAGGAAAGCGAAATATAGGACCTCTCGAAAGCAGTCTGGGATGATTAGGGCCCAGAAAAACTAGCGAAGGTATCAGAAACAGTTACGCCGACCTCCTAACGACAGCCTTTGCCGGCTCAAGCACCCAAGCTTCGCAAGGGCACCCCCCAGAAGTACTGCTGAAAGTGATGCGACGTCTGCCTCAGGTGCCACGGGTATTCCCCCCCGCAGTCACCTGTGTGGAACCTAGGAGTGGCAACTATGGGCACCAATCCGTGTCAGAAGCCGGGTGGAACGGTCTTGAGGTCAGATTCAGCTAATCGGAGAGGGGGTATCCCTCTTCTCAGCCTTCACTTCCCCTCGCGCTTGACTCTCTGGAGGAGAGCTTTCCCGGTCCACCTAACGGTGTTGGATTTCACTCAATTAATCAACTTCTATGTTTGTTTGAGTGGCCTTGGAGAGTTAACTCTCCACTCACCTATTCCAAGGCCCTACAACCTAGCTAGTTGGTGTTTGACACTTAGAAAACTTGCTAGTTGATTTTAGATTAAATCGCTTATTTTAATGGGCTGTTATGTTAAGTCACAAGGATATGGAGATGAAACGTATGGTGTTTTGACGCAAAAGAAATTAATAAAAACTTAACTACATGCAGATGCAGTTATTGTCTTTCGATGAAGAGCAATCTCTATACAAGTTCTACGAGACTAAAAATTGTATTTTTTTTCTTTTCGAATAGCAAGCTCACACTCACAAAAACTATGAAATTGACTAAATGATCAAATGCACTTAATGAAAATCAGTACAAGCATGCAAATCCTAAGATGCAAAAATCTCCTAAAGCAGAGTGAAATTTCCCAAAAATTCCTTCAGTTTTAACTCTTCTTTGGTTGCCCAGAAAGCTAGTTCTCGAAATGAAGAACTCTTAAAATAAGGACACCAAAAACACTTAAAAACAAGAAGAAGAAATCAATGACAACTCCTCCTCAAAATCGAGCCAAAAACTAAAAGCAAGAAACCTCACAAAAGCTTCAAAAGTTATAGCAAACGAAAATGAAAATGCAACAAAAAAATCAAATAACAAGTGAAAATTTTTTTTAAGCCTTTGAAATGCAAAAACAAAAAGCAAAGCAAATGATTTTTGAGCTTTTTTAGTTTTATAAAGAAAGAGCTCGAAAAGACCAAGCACAACTATCAAAATCCAAACCAAACGAGACTGAATTTCAAGCACAAACTTCAACAATGCTCCCAAACCTTATAAGGCCAACTCGTAGCAAGATCAATAAGAGCAAAGGAAGACAAGAAAACTCAGCCAGACAGCCTAGAAAAATAGTGCAAACTCGTTGCAAACAAAAACTCCGAAGAAGCAAGAAAAACTCTTCAAAAGTTGCAACAAAACCTAGCCTATGGAACTCAAGAAAACCAATCAAAAACGAAGAAAAAATCGTAATGCGAAGCACAACACAAAGATAGGAGCGAGTAAGTGAGCAGAAGCTCTCTGTTCTGATAAAGCAGAACAACCAAGAATGCTCAGAAAGCGATCTTGGAACTCAATCCAGAAGTGCCAGCACCAGAAACAACACTTTGCCAAAAAGACTAGTTTTCAATCAAACGAAAGAGAGAAAAGACAAGAAACCACTTCCTTCACAATCCAGAGAGTACAGAGACACTGTAGGAACAGGTCTCCACAGCCAGAAAGGACCAAAAAGTCAAGAAACCCAAAAATTCAAAATCTGCCTAGGTATACGCTACTTCACAGTTTAGCAACAAGCGTGCATACACGACTGTTCTAAAGGAAACTCGCGTATACGCGGGTACCTTTAGACAAACTTGCGTGTATATGCGACTGTGTGCAGAAAAAAGCGCGTATACAAAGGTAAATAATGAAAAAACAAAAAGGACAAGCCTGGAAAAGAAACCAGGACTTCAGACTGACTGAAACAAAGTAAACTGGACTGCAAATGAAAGTTAAAACTGTCGGCAACCTACCAAACAGCTGAAACCACCCAACAGGGGAGTCACAAGAATGTGATCCCCAGCGGAGTCGCCAGTTCTGTTTCGGGGAATATCACCCTAGAGGTTCGTTGGGTTACAACCTCCACAGAGCAAGGGCATGCTACTTAAGAAGGACTCACACAACCATGCACGTTCAGAAAAACTAAATAGAGTAGAATGAGAAAGTTACCCGTAGGTCCTACGGTTGAAGTAGATCCCGCAGGGTTCAAACCCCCAACAACCGTCCTTCCTTCTTAACCTGAAAGACAAGAAGAAACAAGCACGAAGAACTGGTTGTACATCATATATCTACTCTAAATGTTAGTGAAATTCATATAAAACATGAAATAGATCATAATGAATGCTTAAATAACAATATTCTCATACATATAAGCATACACTAACACATATATTTCGGGAACAGCATGGTACTTCTGTATTATAAATAGCATGTACAAAAGTAATGAGTGGAGAGATCACCTGAATCCTCCCACGGCCTTCGAGCAGACCGTCGTCCGGATCCATCCAGCCCTTGCTTCGCTAAGACTCCTTCCAAACTGGTGCATACGAGATGACATATAGGGAGATGAGCATCTCAAGGAAACAAGGGTTTCCTATAATGAACTGGGAAAGTGCAGGAGGCACGGGGAATCATACTTGGATAGGGAATACCAATGGAGTATAATATCAATAATTCTCTCCCTCCCTTAGGCCATACACATGAGGGGTTTTTATACTCCCTCCAAGTAGTTTCAAGAGTTGGAAACAGTTGGCCACGTGCTGGGGTGGTTGAACTACCTGAGTAACCATCAACCCAGCCGGAAAATAGGGAATAATTATATATTTTTTAATCATTTTTAATGGCATACGTGGAAAAGTGCAGCTGGACTCGCGTATACACGCGGAAAAGTACGGGCATAGTCGCGTATGGGGATTTTTACACTGTTTTTTAGTGAATTTGTCCAAGTCTGTAGGAATGGGTGCCCAAAACCATCAAAGCAATCATGAATCATGTGAAGGTGAGAAATGATGCTATAATAATGGTTGGGGATGGAAATTTATGCAGCTTATGAATTTAAAGGTAAATCTCTAAAGCCAGTGAATGTGTCGCGCGAGACTGTGAAGGTGAAGCTCTGAGGCTGACCTGCGAATATGAATCTTTGTTTGTATTTTTCCTTTGTATTTTCTGTATTTTATGGTAGTTTCTTCTGTCCAGACTTACTGTTGCTGTGTGAGGTTGGGTGGTTGCTGAAGTTTGGGATAAGTTTACCACTTACTGTTGCCCTCAGGTTGGATGATTTAGTAATGAAATATGTCTTTCAGATGGTTGAGTGGTAAGGGATGTTGTGGTAAGAGCTTCTAATGAAGCATCCCCGACGCAATTCCCATTTCCATTTCATCCAATAATTCCAGGATCGAATCTATGGCTCCTAGGGTCTTAAAGTTGTATTTCTCCAAAGCGCTAATGTTTTAGGGCCGGTAAAGGTAAGTCTATCTGGAGGGTAAATACTTGTTGTTAGCCAACTGAAAGTAGTAGGAGATGGCCTGGAATAAATTCCCTAAATATTTTCATTATTTCTTTGCTATGGATCTTAATGACGTAATGCTGCCTCATTCTTACATAAGCCCCAAGCCCCAAACAACAGCATTGCAGTAGCTTCTAATAGAAGTTCGAGGTGGAACTACTAATATTTTAGCAGTGAACACTGGTATTTTGATAGATTCTAGGGGAACATGCACTGTTGCCGACTGTAACCTTGACTGCCATGGTACATTCAAGGGTTCCAATGGTGGCTATAAGTTTCTTTGAGGAACATATGAAATAGGCAGTGGCTAGACAAACCATTATAAGCCTTGAATTCAACCTCAGGGAGGGACTATATAGATCCTTCAAAGAGAGGTAGGGGCTAGAGCCCAGAGCCAGTAGGGAGGAAAGGGACAATGCTTAGAACATATTGCAGTCATTATAACATACATAATTAACTCCATCATGAACTATTCAATCACTTGGTAAGCTCAAAAATACATGAAATCTATTGATAGGTAGAAACCATTAGGAACACATCAATAGTCAATCCAAGCAGAAAACAATCGAGATGTATTTCTTCCCGAGATTCAGAGATATTTCCATTTAAGATACCCTACTTTCAGAGAAATTGGAATTTAAGATACCCTACTGACCATAATCATGCACTAGGATTAAACTTCTAGTTTTCTCTCCTCATCTCTGCGTCCACAATCAGAGAAGGGAAGGGGATAAGAAGCAAGGCAGTTGTTTGTTTCTTTCCAATAGCTAGTCCGACTAGCATTTGACCTTGCTTCCACTGTTTTATTTATAAATATAGTTATAATGGGCTATGGAACGCTTGGATCATTTGCTACTGAATCCTTCTTAAATGCATTGGTCCATCAGGAGTTAGCCCTAACCAATTGGATGAAGCCAGTAGTTACGTGATTGACACCACATAATTAGGTGTTGATTTGTCACAAAGAGGAATAAGAGGTAAGGTTATGGACCTATAGGGGCAGAAAAATGGATTAAGAGGTATGGTTGTGGGCCCATAGGAATAGACAAATGATAGAGTTCTAAGCCACATATGAACTGTATTTTTTATGTCTTACACGCGTACTCACACAACTGTGTTATTTTATTTACACAAGTGTCTTATAAGTATTTTGTTTACATGAGTATTAAGGTCTTCACTTCCTTGCCATCCTCATACCAAGAAGCTATCTACCTTCTTGAAGGAATTGTCAGTGGTACGTAAACTTTTGTTGTGTTTTTTGTTGTTGTTATGCTATGCTTCTTTTGTTTTTTTAGTATTTGGCTGGATAATAGTCAAACCTGGGACCTCTTTTTTTGTTGATATGCTATACTGCTTTTGCTTCTCCACCTTCAATTCCTTCTGTAACCCCTAAATTTAATATAGATGCAAGAGGCTATTGTTTTAACAACTAGTAGATTTGATATGGGAAGTGCAGATTCACCACTTTGAACAGTTATATTTTTTTGGCTACCTGCTCATAACTCATCATAGATTGCATCGTGTAACATAATTATGGTATATATCGTTCCCATCCAATCTATTTTCTGTGAGATTTTCTTTCTGTTTTGTAAACTAGTTTGCAAATCGAATTTTACTTTCCTTTTTTTCCCGAGCCCTAGCCATGCAAGGATTTTTTTGCCTCTATCCTTTGCAAATCGTTGCTAGAACTTTAGGCATGGGGCACAATCAATAATCATTGCTAGAACTTTTTGTTATTGTGCGAAGGTTGTGAAGGACATCAAGCAGCATACAAACTCTGAATGGGTTTTTTCGAGAAATGGTTAAAATCATGAAGAGGTTACATTTTAGACCTTTCGGTGCATAGTTATACCCATTTATAGGTAGCATTTATTATAAATCTGCATGGTGAATAATTTTTGCTAACCAAGAACAATAGCTACTGTGATATCTGAAATAGTTCATGAGCTTGCTAAGCCAAATTCCCTGACCTAGGGTTTAGGACAATCTTGTTTGATTCTATCTATCAATTATAGCTTGATTATCAAATGTTATATCCTTTGCTAATGATTCTGTTACTTTTTCCCACTTTTCTAGGTCAATAGCTTTTGGTCTTGTCTGGTTTATTGGATAAAGTATTTGTATAGTTTGTCCATATATAATTGTCAATTAATATCTATAATTGTGAATATGAAATTTGTTCAAAATTACAGGACATTGTTGGATTTGATTTATCTGAATAAAAGGTAATACCTTGCATTTTAATGTGTGCGATTGATGCCATTGTCCGGGTACACTTTACTCCACTTCTTATGTGTTTCTTATTTCATTTATATAGATCTTATAACTCTAAATTAAGGGATATGCCAAAAAAAATAGTTATATTTCATTTATAGAGCTCTTATAAATATAAATTAAGGGATATGAAAAACCAAACAACTATATTTCATTTATAAAGATCTTATAACTCTCGTTCACTGTAGTTCTGATCAAGAGTAGGAATGGGGCATAATCAATAATCGTTGCTATAACTTTAGGCATGGGGAAAAATCAAGAATCGTTGCTATAAATTTTGGTTATTGTGTGAAGGTTGTGAAGGACATTTATAAGATAGCAAAAAAAGTAACAAGAACAGAATACCATGAATCAAGCAACATACAGACTCTGAATGGTTTTTTCCTAGATATTTTTAAAATCCTGCAGAGGTTACATTGCCAACCTTCCAGTGCATAGTTTTACCCATTTATAGGTAGCATTTCTTACAAATATGCATGGTGAATAATGTTTTCTAACCAAGAACACTAGCTACTGTGATATCTGAAACTAACAATTCAATTTTATAACACTAACAATTCAGTGCAAGAATAATGAAATCACCGTCTACTGAGATAACGTATTTGATTTAGTTCCAGAGGTCTAGATTGTTGTTGTCATTCAATGATGGATGACAGCATGCATACCCTCATTTAATTTACCTTTACCTTGCTTTATAGAACTTGCATGAAAACTAAACTAAACTATTAAAACTTTTTCAGTGCCTAGTCACTGTTGTCATCCCAACTGTCAACTCGTGTTGGTATTTTCTTCTCTCACAAGAAATAATGAATAGATGAGTAGTTTCATAGGCAAGATGGAGGCTTTTCATATAATTTTTAAGTCTCAATCTCAATTAGTTCTCTTAAAATGTGTATTCATATGAAATTTACTCCAACCTAAAGATCAGTGAGAAAACAAGCCACAAAAAGAGCTTTTGACAATTGGGACGACCAACTTCTCCAAATAGAAAGCTCTGGAACTAGCCCAAGCATGGCTTAAATTTTCCAGCCAAATATATTTTCAAGCCCAGTAGGCTGTGGTAGTAAGGTATATATGACACAAATTTATCAAAATAATAATTCTAGGAATCTTTCAAGCCTATGCAAATTACTCAATTGCTAAAAAACTAGTTATAACTAATAAACTATGTTGCATGGGTTCGAATCCTACTTGTGACATGTTTTTTGTTCATGGACCAATTAAACTAAGAATTCAATTTTATAACACTAAAAATTCGGTGCAAGCATAATGCAGCCATATTCCATTGAGATAACATATTTGATTTAGTTCCAAAAGTCTAGATTTGTTGTTGGCATTACAAGTCAATATCGACCTAGGGTTTTGGACTATCTATTTTATGGCTATCTTTCATGAATTAGAAGTTTATTTATAGTACTAAAATGGCTCTGGCACCTCTAATAATTTAAAATGATTTCACCCTGTGTTTTTTGGTTTTCTTAACTATGTATCTGCAAATGGATACAAAATTGGAAATAAAGACTGGAAAGTGAGGTCTTCATCTGCAAATGATAATGTACTTCTACAATCAAAATTTTCATTTTTGATACCATTGCATGGTAAGAAAAAAATTTTCAGTGCGTAGTCACTGTCGTCATCCCAGGTATCTACTCGTGTTGGTTTGTTCTTCTCTCACAAGGAATAATGCAATAAATGAGTAGTTTCACAACCAAGCTAGAGGTTTTCCTTATAACTGTTAAGTTTCAATCTCTTCTCTTAAAATATGTATTCATATGAAATTTATTCCAAACTAAATATCAGTGAGAAAACAAGCCACAACAATAGCTTTTCACAGTGGGGACGACCAACTTATCCAAATAGCAAGCTCTAGAACCAACCCAAGCATTGCTTGAATTTTCCAGTAAAATCTATTTTCACGCCCAGTAGGATTTGGTAGTAAGGTATATGTGACATAAATTTATCAAAATAATAATTCTAGGAATCTCTCAGGCCTGTGAAAATTAATCAATTGCTAAAAAACTAGTTATAAATTATAAACTATGTGGCACGGGTTCGAATCCTGATTGTGACATGTTTTTTGTTCATGGACCAATTAGGGCTGGCAAGGCATAGAAGTCTGCATGGCAGATGGGACACCTACCTACTGTGTGATACAATGTACATTCTGTGATAGAATGTAGCTAAAAAACTAGTTATAACCTATAAACTAACAATTCAATTTTATAACACTAATAGTTCGGTGCAAGCATAACGGATACCCTCATTTAATTTACCTTTTCGTTGCTTTATAAAACTTGCATGCAAACTAAACCAAAGTATCAAAACAAGTCAATATCAATTTGAATCTGTAGTTCATGAGCTAGCTAAGCCAAATTCCCTGAACTAGAGTTTAGGACTATCTAGTTTATGGCTATGTGTTCTATTAAAAAAAATTGTTTTGTATGAGATCTATTGCTCAAACTTCTTCAATAAAATTCTTAAGAAAAGAAGTGGGTTTTCCTAGTTGGGCTCCCAGAAATTTTTTTATTGTGTTGTAGTGTGATTATTTTCTTTATCTCTGCATATTATTTTATTTCGGCTACTTATCTATGGTAGAGAAATTATGTGTCTTAATGAAAATAATTTATTGTTTAGATTGTTCATTATAGTAGTTGCAAAATTTCAAGGACCTTCTAAAAATAATCTTTTGAGGGAAGTATAAAGGATTAAATTATGTGTTGAAATTGGGTGCTGGTTTTGTAACGTCCCTAGCCTTCTTGTTGGCCAATGCCACACACAAAAATACCAACATTTTTAAGCATAACAATAAAAATGTGTATAATTTAACCACAAGAGAATCTATGGGCATGATAAAGCTAAAAAATAGCCAAAAACAAAATAACAAATCAAAGAAATACATGATAAATATCCATGAGATAAACACATGGAAGGCTTTTTCCACTCTTTTCATAAATTTTATCGGCTGATTGCGAACCTTAGATGTTCCTCCCAACCATAGACCATGCTACTCTAGTTCTCTCAATAGTTGATCACTCATGAGATGGGGCCATGATTCCACTTGGCATTTGCTTCTTGATTTGGGTATGTGCTTCATACTAAACATAACAAGGCCAAGGCCAAACCTGATAGCCTCCGACCATTAGGCTCACATCGCCCATCAAACCTTGTCTTGGTTGACCAGGGATGTTCCAAAGTCCTATGGCTCCAGGATTTTTTCTACCCCCATGTGTCTTCCAAGTACCCTTCTAGGCCCTTACACAACAAAGGTACCTAACCTGACAGTATCCAACCAACAGGCTCACATCCCCCATTAGCCTTTATCTCAATTGGCCAAGGATGTCCAAGAGTCTTGGAGCTCCAAGAGTTCCACTTCCCTCACGAGTCTTCAAAGTACCCTTACAAGCTCTTATATAAGGACTCTTGCCTGTCTCTTTTAAGTGTGAAACTGAATAAGGGAAACACCCTTTTATGGACTTCGTGTCCGCTTTATATTATAATATAATTTTATATCATGATACCTTTTTGTCGTGGAATCTTAGTCCCCCATACTCTTTTTTTACCTCAGTCTGCAACAAAATGACAAGTCAGCTAGGACATTGTCATGATCATCACACAAATGCTTTTGCCTTAAACTTGTACGAATGCCTGCTCACTAGCCTAATACATTATACATGCATACACAGGCATGCAAGCCTCTATGTAACTCAAGTCACTAGTTTAATACTATCATTCCTATAAATTAAGTACTACTTTGGCCTATAACATTATTTTTGTTTCACTGATTTCTAACCCTACATTCAAGTTGCATTCCTTCTCTATGAACTGTTTACCCAATCCTCAATCCTAAAAATTTTGAATACTCTCTCTGAAACACTAGGAAAAGCCTTCCTTTTGGAAAAAGCTATTATTTAGGCAATGAAAGTGGAGCTGGTTGTTTGAAAAGATCTCTACAGCTTTTCTAACTTACATATATTTGTGTATAATTTTTTTTAACTTAAACATATATAAGAAAACTGCTGAGCTAAGGGGTCAATTCTCTTGAGCAGACACTAATTAACTATGATCAACATCCCACCACATTCAACAACAAAAAGGTGTTGGTCAATAAACAACATAGGGAAAAATATCTCTGATGTCACACAAATAATTTATGGGAGAGCCTTGCCCTCTTTCCTCCGATCATCTTCATCATTAAGGGCATAAAATTTGAACTTGATAAAACCTAAACCTGTACTGAAAAGTGAATAAGAATATTTCCACTAGCTAGACTATTTTTCCATAAGTACATCAACTAAATAACTTGAGGGTTAATTGACAAAAATTTTGATTGGGATAGATTCAACATCCTCTCACACTATTCTTGTGCCTTTAAAGTAGTTGAATTTTTACCGTAACTAAAAAATTATTCACCATTCACATTGTTCCTCCCTGAAGTGATATGGCTAAAGAATACTCACATTTCTTTCCCTAGCCTGTTTACTTCTTGCATCTTTATCATATGTCCCGAGTGAGCTAATGAGAACACTATAAGTCCTAAATTTTGGCACTAAAAATAGTAAAGTGGTCTGGCTTCAGTCCCGTTTGTAGCATTTGGTCCAAGTTTTCCAACTCTTCCATATCATGCAACATAAAGTCGAATATGTTGTATGTATCTTTTACTAAGAAAATCGACATTAAGCTTCCCAGGAATGGTGTTCACAATGGTAATTTTCTAGGTTCATGTTCCATCTAATACAACCTTCCCATTCTTGTCAATGATAAATTCCTCGTTTAGGAGGACTCTAATTGCTTCCACAAAAGCACCTTCAATATTTCTCTATGTACCATTTCGAGGAGCTCATGAAAATCCACATGCAAAAGGATCCACCTAAAAAACTATCTTGCTTATGTGTAGTGCATGTACTTGAAGTTCCCATATCATAAAAATCATTGAAGAAGGTGCTCTCCTTATTGAAGATTGACAACGCGCAGGTTATTTTGCAGTGGATAATATAATGCATGAAGTAATGTTGAATTATTTCTTACTGCCATTTCTAACTCATAGGTGAAATCTATTTGACCAAGACTTATTGATAGTAATGCTATTTGTCTTGCTATGCCCTGGAGTAGGCCTATCTAATATTGAAAAATGTCTAATGTTCTCCCTTTGTTTATATCTCCTGAAAAGAATTACTAAGTAGAAGTAACACCAATGCTCCCTTTGTTGTCTTAATCATTTTAACTGACATATCTATTCTCTTGATGACTGGATACATGAATGATAAGGGGCCTCACAAGTAGTGTATATAAATTTCCAATTTCTAGCTGATTCAATTAACACCATCATTCTAAATGTTTCACACACAAAGAATGGATATTTCAAATATTAATCTTCCATGTGATAAACGTTGCATCAATAGTAAAGTTAAAACAAAATCAATAGTCACGTGTTATTGTCCTCTCAATTGGAATTGAGACCAAATATGCTGAAGCCTTAGTTGATTCTATATAAATTATAATGAGATGTAGGGGAATGGAATAGATCAATAGTCACATGCTATTGTCCTCTCAATTGTAAATGAGACCAAATGTGCTGAAGCCTTAGTGGGTTCTGATAACAAGGTCATATTCATGGTATTTGGTATATTTATTGTATTCAACAGAAGAAGATGTTGAGTTCAACTAATTTCTCTAGAAATCCAAATCGATTACTGTGTTGTTTTACTATTTTATGCATCTCCAGTTAAATTTTACCACAGTTGTCCAATATGAACCTCCTCTCTTCATAATCCAGAGAATTCAGCCATCCACAGTCATGAGTGTTGACATGTTTATAGTTGAAGCAGTCCAACATACTAGCTCTGATAAGGATGATAATGTCATGAGTAAGAAATTTGGTTTCCATTCTTGCTAGTTGGCTTTGAGGGGCAGGGTCTCTGCCTAAAGCTTCAGGAGGTTCCATTTCACATCAATGATTAGGAACATAGCCTCTAAATGAAAAATATATATCAAAACTTCAAAATAGTTCCAAGACCTGAGAATTTACAAACAACCACGCAACTTGTAATCTTAATGCATTTATTCTAATGAGATTGTCTTTCCAATCACGATCACACTAAATCAATGTTTACTGAATAAACTTTGGAAAGCTTGAAAGATATACCTCTTTTCATCAACAATTTTTGACAAACATTTTCTCTTTTGTTGCATCATGAATCATTTAATTCTTCTTCTGCATCATGAATCATTTAAACTTCTTTCTATATATTGAAATCTACTTCATGACTTAACATGTAGCTGATATAATAATATTGAAAATGCTTCTTCACGCTCTATTTCTTTGAATGAATCAAACACATGTGATCGCTTATATTGATAATCATGGGACAATGTAAAAATTAAAATACATATCTATGCATGAGAATATCTATATTGTTTTTGTGAAATGTAAAAATTAAACTACATATCTATGCATGAGAATATTTGTATTTTTTTTTTTGAAATGGTGCTATTCACTAGCTTTTTCCTTGCAAACTTCATGTTTACTATGTACCATAAATTTATTCCCTTTACATTTTTAGCCTTTATCCTTTGTCTAGGGTCTTGGCATCAAAAATATGTGTTCTTTTTATGCATTTATTTTGTTTCAAACAATCATCTTTATTGTTTCCTGATTTCATCAATATTCTTTGGAAATATGTAGATAGGAGCAATAGAAGAATTTGCTAAGGTAATTCAGTTTCTACAAATACAATTGCATAGGTAAACTTTGATAAGTACTTGGAAATAATGGAAGAAGTAATAGATGTTGACAGTTACAAATTGAAATTACAATGCATTGTATCTGATAACATTGATTGTGTATTAAAAAGAAATGGTTTGTTTAAATTAGATGCATTTTCATATACTATAGGAGATTGTTTGTTTAATTCATTTGAAGTGCTTCAACATTTTCGTTATACCTCAAATCAATTGTGAAATGGATTAATAGAACATTTTCTATTTTGCTTAAACAACAACGATGTTGAAACTATAGAGTCATGTCAATATGAACTAGCATCTGATTTTTTGTATGAGTTACATGGAATTACTGATATTGATATATATCTTTGTAAAATATGTTGTTCTTCATTAACAAATATAAAGGAATCTGAACGAGGGCTATGTGGGGATACATTTTGCATATGTTATTTAGCTAAATGGCTAAATATATCAATTGGAATTTGGTAATTCACAAGAAAGACACGATATTTTCCATTTGATGAACATCAAAATAAAATTCCATATTGCATTCTCTTCCATGATGCAAATCCTGTTAGTGGTCATTATGAACCATTACTTTACCAAATTTTCTTAGTATGCATTTCTGAACAGTCTAGTTTCTATTTTTCATCTATTTTCAAAGATATTCAAAACCATTGGATGCATATTTCATCTAAAATGATTTTAGATGAATTAACGATGGCAAAAAAAACAACATCTAATTGCGGCGACAGCCTCTTTAGTACAATTTTCTATTTAGTAACAACAAAATTGGACACACAATGTTTACGACTTTACATTATCCAATCCTTTTGCAATGCACTTATGCATAGCAATCAACAAGCATTGTACTGTTTAGAACATTATTTGACAATTGATGTGATACAATACACAATGAATAGAAACTGGCAACAGTATCTCATAAATATGGAAATTCCATATGAAAAGGGGCAAATAGAGGGTGGACCATTCTGTTTGCAAATGCTATCTATAATATTCAAAGTGAACATCTAGTTGTGGTCCTCTGTAACTAGAACTTTGTCAGTTATAGTTCTA
Organism: Pinus albicaulis; assembly: GCA_034641835.2. Classification (NCBI taxonomy): domain Eukaryota; kingdom Viridiplantae; phylum Streptophyta; class Pinopsida; order Pinales; family Pinaceae; genus Pinus; species Pinus albicaulis. Next base: position 1,318,508,761 of record CM076582.1, on the reverse strand, counting down.
TTCATTCGAGATGCAATCGTGTTGTTAATATCATGTCATTCAAAACAGATACATTACACATCCATTATGAGCCAATGACACAAAAACAATATGATCATCATAACATTTTGCAATATTCTGTAGTAACAAAATCTAAAAATTATAGACACTGATCACAAATTGGCTTAACAGGATCAATTATCAATGTACTAGTTCATATGGACATTGTGCAAAAAGAATTGCCACAATACTTAAGTGATACGATGACAATTGCAGTTGCATTGAAAAGATGATTGCAGTACAAAAATGAATATCAAATAGGTAAGGTGGGTCCAATTATTTTCATGAAAGCATTCAATGAATTATGTTCTAGAAGTCTATATAAGGCTGAGAACATTTGTGTAAATGAGAATTGGACCCATATTTTACAAGAAAATAATGAAACCATCATAAAAAATGAAAATAGTGATAGTGGAAGTGATACAAATAGTGATATAAACAATGAACCACCTACTGAAACATTGATACATGGATTAATAGAGTCACAATGCATATATGATTTGCAAGACAAGATTATTGAACTTGCACCTGCTGAAGGACAACGACCACTTGGGATTTTCAAGGACAAACATGTAGAAGAAATGAACTTTCCAACATTATTCTATGGTGATGCACGTGATGACGACATTAAAAATAGATTTAGGTACCAGAAAATAGTAGAATGGTAAATGTTACAAGCAAGTGTTCACTTCTCATATCACACAAAAAATTCGTTTTTCAAGAAAATGCGAAGAATTATTGATAAAGTACTCTCTTGTATATGGGTACAAATAAGGAAAGGGAAACTAAGAGGAAGAAAAATATTAGAAAAAGATGTCAAGTATCGAGAAAATTTGGAAAATTTATTGAAATATGATATTGGATACATAGATTTCAGAAACATTCGCATCTCTCCTGATTATTTGAAACAAATTAAAAAAAAAAAAACATATTTGCAATGATACGACAATTGGGACCTCCAACTTTCTTTGTGACATTTACAAGTGCAGAACATCGATCGGAAACCATTAGTAGATACATTGGTCACATTGTTTAAAAATAAATAAAGTAAAAATGATACCGATACATTAGAAGATGATGATATTGACTATTTTATAAGAAAATATCCAGTCACATGTAGTTAGTATTATAGAAACAAAATTGATGCTGTAAAACGAATTATATGTTACGATAGTACATTCCTTGGGAAAATATCTGACTACTATTTCATAACATAGTTTCAAAATAGAGGTACTGAACATGAACATGGACTATTATGGATAGAAAATTCTCCAATATATGGAAAGAAAAGCAATTTAGATATTGAAAACTTTCTTGATAATTACATAACCTGTGATATAGACCATTTAGAGCCAGACATTGCTAAATTCCATAAACATCACCATACAAGAAGTTATAAAAAGCAAAAAAATTCAAATTGCAGATACAACTTCCCTATGCCACCAAAGAAATAAACAATGATCATTTAATCGATTACTGTAAACAATAAAAAACTCATAGACATAGCATTATTACTTTTGGCATTTTTGGAAGAAACAAATTACAATGATTCAATAACCCATGACAACTTCTTGATAGAAATAGGAGTAACAGAAGATGCGTACATACAATTATTACAATGTGCAGTAAAAAAACCAACAATTTTTTTGAAACGAAAAACCTTCTCACATTTGGAACAACAATTTTGCAAAGCATATGCCTGCTATATGGAATGCAAATACAGATGCACAATTTGTGCTAAATGTATATGCTGCAATATCATATTGTAGTTCATATATGACCAAAATTGACAAGTCCATGACAAATGAATTTAGAATGATATGCAAAGAGAATGAGAGAAATGAAATTGATGCTATGAAAATGATACATAAACTTGGAAATACATTACCTAATCTGCAACAAATGTGAGCTCAACAAGAAGTGCATATACTTTCATTCCCATTGAGTTGTAGTTCAAGAGAAAGTATATTCATAAATACATCTTCAGTTGATGAACACATATTTATGCTTAAACCACCTATTCTCTTGAAACAAGAACCTGATGATTCAGAAGATGTGATGTGTCATTACATTATTGACTATTACATCAAACGAACATGCTCCATTAGCAAAATTTGCCTTGTAGAATTTGTATCAAATTACAAGAAAGATGGCACACACATATCAAAGAGGAAAAAGCCAAATGTTATACGATTTGTCAAATATAAAAAATACAAAGATATTGAAAATTTTTGTAGAGAGAAATTATTGTTATATGTTCCATTTGAAAAATGTGAAAAAACATTGAAACGAGACTTCCCTACATGGCAAGCTACATATTTATTACATGAAAAATAAATTTGCACCAATGAAGCTAAATTTACATATAACATCAATCCAACATGCGGTGATTTAGAGACTGCAACAAATGAACTAAATAGTTCTATGAATACCAATCAGATAAATATGCGAAACAAAGAAAATAGTTCCCATTCTAAGGAATATGATTTGCAATCGGACTTGCAATTTCCAAAACAATTTGAGATGCAAAAAAGAATTAATCTTCGATTTGAAATAAATTCTCATCCATTTTTAATGGACAATAATGAGTATTACAAAATTAGAATAATGTTGAATAGAGAGCAACAAGAAATTGTAAAAGATGTTGGAATAAAAAGGAAAGAAAAAACGTCAATGAACCAACTTACCTATTTATTAAAGGTGGAGCAGGGGTACGAAAAACACTGACAGCAAAAGAAATTTTCCAAATTCTTATACGAATATATGAGTCACAGAACACAACTAATACTATGAAACCAAAGGGTCTAATATTAGCATATATAGGAAAAGCTTCATATAATGCAGGGGGAACAACAATACATTCTTCGTTTCTAATGCCTTTTAACAAGTCTCAATTCTTGCCACTCAGCAAAGAAGTATTAGACAATTTATCAAAGCTATATCAAGAACTGCAACTAGCTTTCATAGATGAAACCTCTATGATTAGTAGTCAGTTCTTATATTCTATTGATAATAGACTCAGAAACATAAAACATGTCCAACCCAAATACTTTGGAAACATTGACATGATATTTTGTGGTGATTTCTACCAAGCACAACCTATTCAAGACTCACTAATTTTTGAACAATCAAGAATCAACAATCAAACAATAACACATGATTTCTGGAAGGATTATGTCAAGTGCTTCCAATTTCATATGACTGTTTGACAAACATATGAAAAATTTATATCAATTTTAAATAGAATGCGAACAAATAGTCAAACATGTGATAATATAACATATATTAATACAAATTGCATGCGCCCTGTACCAAATGATCCAACATTTCCCTACTTATTTTACAAAAACAAAGACGTTGCAATTCATAACAAGAAAATTTTAACACTCATGCCTAGTAATGAAATTGTAATCAATGCAATTGATGAAGATGAAGAAAATAGTGGCAATGTTCCAAGGCATCAACATACAGCTAATTTTCCTTCACAACTTGTGATAAAGTTGAACATGACAATTGAAATGTATGCTTGCAATTATGATGCACAATATTGAATAGTAAATGGGGCAGATGGAATAGTCAAATCATATACTCATATAGATAAAGTTGATGTTCTATGGATTAAGTTTCATGACCCTAATATTGGTCATTGAAAATCTAGAAAACTAGCTCATTTGTATACTTCAAACATAGCACATGATTGGATACCAATATTATGAATATCAAAAGCAATGTCTATGTCACCAAACATGGCTCATCTGAAGATACAGAAACAATTTCCAATTCAACTTGCATGTGCACGCACAATACATAGGTCACAGGGTTTAACCTTGGGTAGACTTGCATTTGATCCTACTGGAATACAAGTGCATGGCTTAGTGTACATAGCTCTATCACGTGTAAGAAACATAGAGACATTGTATTTTGCTAAATTCTCTGACAAACAACAATTTCAAGGTTAAGCAAAAAGTAAATTGTGAAATGCAATGCTTGAAAATCACTGCAAAATGGCAATTAGAATATGACTATTCATCAATACAATCATTGCAATCCATCTCCATTCTTTCAATAAACACCCATAATCTTCATGCACATCTTAATGACATATGCAGTGATTATGACACAATGCAATCTGACATCTTATGCTTACAAGAAACATATATGTCTCTTTCTATGAAAAATGATTACTTCGCAAATTCAATTGCATCTCAAGTTGCATTAATCATGGACTAATGATACTGATAAAAAAACATATAACTATCATTGAACACGTCCACTTTGAAGAGCATCTTGTAGAAGCATTGTTGGCAAAAATAATAGTTCATGGATCAGAAATTGCAATACTCAATATATATGCATCACCACATGTAAATTTGAACAATATTTTGAATTTCATTGAAAAAGCTTTATGTAATATAGATTTAAAGGATATCACAATTATATTGGGGGAATTCAATATTGATATGTTACAATGCAATAAGAAAACAAAAGAGCTAGAAAGATACATGAACAATTACAATCTCCATTTTCTTATCAACAAAACTAATAGCACGCATAAATCATTCATTTACCATGTGTGGTCAAATGGAACTAATATACAATACATAATTTTCATATTAGATACATATTGGTATGATCATGATGTTTGAAATACTTAGAGGGGGGGTGAATCAATATTCTTTTCAGTTAGAGCATTAGTTAATCTTCAATTATTATCAGTGTTTGTATAATGATAGTAGCAAAAAATAAGAACAAAAATGCACACAGTTTTTAAGGTGGAAACCCACTCCAGGACAAAAACCGCCTAATTTTTTTCTAATAATTGTTTAATATTCAACTCCAATTGAAAATAAAGCTCCAACTTCCTAGAATCTAGAAAAGCATTCTTCTCCAGCTCCCACTGGATGGATGCTCCAATGCCCAAGATTATTCAGTAGTCAAATAAATGGATGCCCCAACACGCAATGAGCTACAACTCACCCTAGCACCACCCTAGCACCCTATAGAAGAATAAAAGAAGAATGGACTCTTGTACCAGGGAAAATGGTCCACTTTAAAATGATGTAGAATGATGTAGAAGAAGAATATATACTAGACCATAACGCCAACTTTGACACAAACACATAATGATGATCCTAGACCTGCCAACACTGCCTCTTCAACCCTTGGCACATAGATACTAGTACAATTTGTACAATAATGTATTTACAATGACTAAGTACAATGATACCTTTACAATGATTGTATGCAGTGTGGCCCACGTGAAGACTTCATATGATTAAATTATTACTGCTGTTATGCACCTTGGTTGCTGCTCTAGCCATGCTACCCTTTGTTGCACCTTGCTTCGCTTTTTTGCTGTAGAAAGTCCGGTCCTTTGCAATCTTTGATAACACATAATCTAGCTTTTTGTTGCCTTCTAGGAGCCCAATATTGAATCTGGTGTATCTCTGTTATTTCAGATCCTCAACATACGATTTTTAGTCCTGTAGTATTCCTTTGAGTCTTATTTTTAATGCCATAGGTCTGACCCAATTTGGATTCTTCAAGGGAGAGTTATGCCCAATCTCTCACAATACCCTAATTATGGACTGTTTCGGTAGAGTGCAATTTTACGGCATGCCACGTGTCATTGTTTCTTTATTTAGCTATTAAATTGATAGAGATAAAAGTACAGACTGTGCAATATATTCCAGTTTTTACAGAATTCCAATCTGATACTCAAAGAGAGAGTTATGACGATTTTATCGAGGTCACTTCTTTGAGATGAATTTCAGGCGCCTACAAAAACCCTGACTTCCACAGATCATATCTCCAAAAATATTGCGCATCTTTATCCAAAATTTTTACTGCATCTTTCTCACGATTTCGTCTTTGCCTCATAGAAATTTGAGATTCTGAACCTTTGTAGAAAAAAATTTAGAGAAACAATTCCATGATGACTTGTTTTAGATGGCCAAATCCCTTACCTAAGGAGGAAATGAAGATCACAATTTATATAAATGCTTAATTTGAGAGGGGCTTCAACAAGTGAATGTGGGAGGGATTTTAGGAGCTTAAAAAGTATTAGTTGTGACTTTTCAATGACCCATGCCCCAACCCCATGAGATTTTGGCCCAGTAACTAGGGGTACAAACTTTAAACATGAATATCTCTCAAACCGTGAAGAATTACATGGCGTGCCATATATCAACGGAAACATCTCGACAAGTAGAAACCATCAAAAGAATTATTGACCCAAAATATATTAATTTGGTTGGTCAAAATTCCCATTCAATATTGGGTTAGACCCTGGTGCTGATTGAGTTGACATCAATGACAATCGCTTATCAACAATCTCCCCCTTTGGCATTGATGGCAACACAAGTACTCCCCCTGCGATCATGACACCTCTTCCTACAACATTCTCTCCCCCTTTGACATAAATGGAAAAGGGTAACTCCCCCTGAAACACAACCATCCTATGGACCTGTACATACTTCCACTCCCCCTGACACACAACCGTCCTATGGACCTATAATCTACTTCCACTTCCCCTTTATATTCTGAAAAAGGAAAATATAATGAGAACTTGGGAGAATCCCAAGCTTCTGGCGAAGATATTCCAATGCTAGTGAATATTTAATAAGTGATTCTTTTGGTGCTGCTTGTAATCTTGCTACTTGTCCAACTTCTTGCATAACATCTGGTGTGGAGGCCGTTACATTTAGAAGACTACTAATCATAGATCTGTACAACCTTTGATCCACATCCTTAGATGATTCATCTATGCTCAATTTGCAACCTGTTACCATTGGAGTAAGGATGGGTTTGCAATCTCCCATTTTAAATTTCTTGAGCATTTCCTTGATGTACTTGGCTTCACATATAAATATTTCTTTCTCTTGCTGAGATATTTGAAGCCCTAAGAAGTATGTCAGCTCACCAATTAAAGAAATTTCGAAATCACTTTGCACCTTTGTAGCAAACTTCTTACTTAGTCGATCATCATTGCTACCAAATATTGTATCATCCTCTTTAGCTATTAGACATTCTTTAGTTGCTTCATCCAGAACATATATTTTATTTGGACCTCGACTTGTTGTAGCCACAATTTCACCATACATGCCTTTCCTGATTTCACATTTCGTGGAGTTGAAGAGTATTGTGTGTCCTTGATCACACATTTGTCCAACACTGAGCAGATTATCATTCATGTTTTCAACCAATAGAACATTCTTGGCTAGAGCATCTTTGCTTCCGAGAGTCACAGTACCTGATCCTATAACATTTGAAGATCCATCATTTCCAAATGACACGGTACCATCCTTCTTCTCTTTCAGAGATACAAATTTATTTCTATCTCCAGTCATATGCGTTGAACAACCGCTATCAACATACCACACATTTTTATTCTTTTGAGCCTTTAGAGTGAGAGCACAATTATGATTCTTCTTCGTCTTCCATGTTCGTTCGTTCTGTGGCTTTGAAGATTCTTCTGGAGGATTTTCAAGTCTGCAGTCTTTGGCTATGTGTCCAAAGTTTCGACATTTGTAACATTCAATATTATTTCTTAAATGTTCAAATCTATTGATGTTTCGCTGAGCCATGGGAGGTTCATATTTGACAGATATCCTGGAATTGTATTCATTCCTAGGGTACGTGTGACATTCTACAGTTTTATGACCAAATTTTCCACATGAATAATAGTAGCCATAAAACATATGTTGGTACCTGGATGAACATTTTCGTTGAGGAATTGTCTTCCAAGGCTGTTCTTGCGAATCTTGTCCAATGAAGTCTACATGCATGTCAGATCTCATAGGTTCATTGTATTTTTTTGTAGAAGGTCTTGCTTCTTCTTCTTTGTAACCGATGCCAGTTTTGTCGTTGTAAGATCGTTTATTGTTGATGAGTTCTTCCAATGCCCTTGAGTTGTTGGCACAATTTTGGATAGTTTTTCCTTTCTTCACTCCCTCATGCAGTGAGACTACATTGGCTTCTAATTTTAACCTTTCTTGGTTGCTTTCTTCCAACTTCTTTTGAAGTGACTCTTCAATGCATTTGTGTTCATCAACTTCAATTTGGAGACCTTGAACTTGTTCTTCAAGAGATTTGGAATGGATCTTCTCCTCCTTGAGATCTTTTATAAGCTTGATTGCTTCCTCATAAAATTCTTCTATGGTCCATCCTTCTTCTTCGTTGTTTGATACCTCTTGTTTATTGTGCTTGGGTTTATTGTGCTTGGCCATAAACAATACTCTCTCATTGGCTTCTTCTTCACTGTCATTGTCTTCATCGGATGATGACATATCTTATTTAGAGAGAAACTTCCTTTGGATCCTTGCTTGTTGAATTTATTAAAGCCTTTCTTTCCTTTTGAGTTGCCATTACTTCTGTTTCGACATTTTGCTGCAAAATTCCCAAACTCATTACAGCTAAAACATATCAATGGAAGTTTACCTTCGAATTGTCCCTTAAAAATTTTTAGTTTTCTCGTGAAGTAAGCATATTCTTCATCTGAAAGACCTTCTTCATCATCTCCCTTTTCTTCACACTTGCAGGTGCATGTATTTTCAATTGAAGGTTGTTTATCCTTATTGGTTTTCTTAGATGCAACGAACGTAGTTTCTAGATGTGAAGTACCCTCTTCTTCATCAAGTCTCATTTCATATGCCATGAGAACTCAATGTAATTCCTCTTTGTTAAGTTTGTCCAGATTTGCACTGTATTCTAAGACCGATACCTTTGGGTTGAATCTCCCTGGTAATGTTCTAAGAATCTTTCATATAATAGTCTTCTCTTCAACTGCCTCTCCCAATCCTTCTAGAGTATTTGTTATTTCATCAACGTATTGGAAGTATGCAGCAATGTTGTAGTCTTCTTTCATTCTGAGTTGCTCAAAGTTTGCTCTATAGATTTGAAGCTTTGCTTATTTAACATTTGAGTCACCTGCATATATATTCTCAAGCTTGTCCCATACATTTTTAGTGGTTTTACAACCCAACACCTTATGATAAGCAGATTCAATAAGTCCACTGACAATAATATTCTTTTCTTTTGCATCATTTACCAAATTATTCTTACCTTGTTCATCCGTGGTTGATGTAAATCCATTTTGAATAGTGTCCCATTCTTTGTAACCTTGCGCCAAGAGATAGACCTCCATTCTTCCTTTGTACAGTGCATAATTATTTTCATTGAATAAAGGTACACCATTCTTGGTATGCTCCATGACCTCCTTCTAGCTGTTAAACTGCTATTGAAGGAACCTCACTCTGATTCCAATTGTTGGAAATACTGAGAATTATTATTCCTTTCAATTAGAGTAATAGTTAGTCTTTAATTATTATCAGTGTTTGTACAATGATAGCAGCAAAGAAGAGGAACACAAATGCACACAGTTTTTAAGGAGGAAACCCACTCCGGGACAAAAACCACCTAATGCTTTTCTAATAATTCTTTAATATTCAACTTCAATTGAAAATAAAGTTCCAACTTCCTAGAATCTATAAAAGCATTCTTCTCCATCTCCCACTGGATGGACACTCCAATGCCTGAGATTCTTCAGTAGTCAACTAAATGGATGCCCCAACACCCAATGAGCTACAACTCACCCTAGCACCACCCTACCACCCTATAGAAGAATAAAAGAAGAATGGACTCACGTACTAGGGAAAATGGTCCACTTTACAAAGATATAGAATGATGAAAGATATATTAGACCATAACCCCAACTTTGACACAAACACCTAATGATGATCCTAGACCTCCCAACACTACCTCTTCAACCCTTGGCAGATAGATACTAGCACAATTTGTACAATAATGTATTTACAATGACTAAGTACAATGATACCTTTACAATGATTGTATGTAGTGCTGCCCACTTGAAGACTTCATATGATGAAATTCTTGCTAATTTTATGCACCTTGGTTGCACTCTTGTCATGCTACCCTCTATTGCACCTTTCTTTTCTTTTCTTCCATAGAAATTCTGGTCCTTTGCAATCCTTGACAACACATAATATAGATTTTTCTTGCCTTCTAGCAGCCTGATATTGAATCTTGTGTCTCTCTGTTATTTCAGATCCTCAATATCTCATTTTGAGTCCTGCAGTAGTCCTCTAAGTCTTCTTTCCAATGCCATAGGTCTGACCCAATATAGATTCTTCAAGGGAGATTTATGCCCAATCTCTCACAATGCGCTAATTATGGACTATTTCAGCAGAGCGTAATTTTATGGCATGCCACATGTCACTGTTTCTTCATTTTGCTATGAAATTGATTGAACGAAAAGTACAGACTATGAAATATATTCCAATTTTTATAGAATTCCAATCTGATACTCAGAGAGAGAGTTATGACGATTTTACCAAGGTCACTTCTTTGAGATGAATTTCAAGAGCCTACAAAAACCATGACTTCCACAGATCATATCTCCAAAAATATTGCGCACCTTTATCTGAAATTTTTACTGCATCTTTCTCATGATTTCAGCTTCACCTCATAAAAATTTGAGCTTCTTAACCTTCGTACAAAAATATTTAGAGTGAAAATTCCATGATGACCTGCTTCAGATGGTCGAATCCCTTACCTAAGGAGGAAATGAAGTTAACAATTTATATAATTTCTTAAGTTGAGAGGGGCTTCAACAAGTGAATGTGGGAGGGATTTTAGGAGCTTAAAAAATATTAATTGTGACTTTTCAATGACCCATGCCCCAACCCCATAGGGTTTTAGCCCACTAACTAGGGGTACAAACTTTAAACATGAATATCTCTCGAACCGTGAAGAATTACATGGTGTGCCATATATCAACGAAAACATCTTGACAAGTAGAAATCATCAAAACAATTATTGACCCAAAATATATTAATTTTGTAGGTCAAAATTCCCATTCAATATTGGGTTAGCCCCTAGTGCTGCTTGGGTTGACATCAATGACAACCAATGATCAACAATCTCCCCCTTTGGCATTAATGGCAACACAAGTACTCCCCCTGCGATCATGACACCTCTTCCTACAACATTCTCTCCCCCTTGGACATAAATGGCTAAGGGTAACTCCCCCTGAAACACAACCATCCTGTGGACCTATACACACTTCCACTCCCCCTGACACACAAGCCTCCTGCAAACCTGTAATCTACTTCCACTCCCCCTTTATATTCCAAAAAAGGAAAATCTAATGAGAACTTGGGAGAATCCCAAGCTTCTGGCGAAGATATTCCAATGTTGGTGAATATTTAAAAAGTGATTCTTTTGGTGCTGCTTGTAATCTTGCTACTTGTCCAACTGCTTGCATAACATCTGGTCAGGAGGCTGTTACATATAGAAGACTAGTAATCATAGATTTGTACAACCTCTGATCCACATCCTTAGATGAGTCGTCTATGCTCAATTTGCAACCTGTTACCATTGGAGTAAGAATGGGTTTGCAATCTCCCATTTTAAATTTCTTGAGCATTTCCTTGATGTACTTGGATTGACATATAAATATTTCTTTCTCTTGCTGAGATATTTGAAGGCCTAAGAAGTATGTCAGCTCACCAAGTAAAGACATCTCGAAATCACTTTGCGCCTTTGTAGCAAACTTCTTACTTAGTCAATCATCATTTCTACCAATTATTGTATAATCCTCTTTAGCTATTATACATTCTTTAGTTGCTTCATCCAGAATATATATGTCATTTGGAGCTTGACTTGCTGTAGCCACAATTTCACCATACACACCTTTCCTGATTTCACATTTCGTGGAGTTGAAGAGTATTGTGTTTCCTTGATCACACATTTGTCCAACACTGAGCAGATTATGATTCATGTTTTCAACCAATAGAACATTCTTAGCTAGAGAATATTTGCTTCCGAGAGTGACACCTGATCCTATAGCATTTGAAGATCCATCATTTCCAAAGGAAACGATTCCATCCTTCTTCTCTTTCAGAGATACAAATTTATTTCTATCTCCAGTCATATGCGTTGAACAATCGCTATCAACATACCACATGTCTTTGTTCTTTTGAGCCTTGAGAGCGAGAGCGCAATTATCATTCTTCTTCTTCTTCCATGTTCATTCGTTCTGTGGCTTCGAAGATTCTTCTGGAGGATTTTCAAGTCTACAGTATTTGGCTATGTGTCCAAAGTTTCAACATTTGTAACATTCAATATTATTTCTTAAATGTTCAAATCTATTGATGTTTCGCTGAGCCCTGGGAGGTTCATATTTGACAGATCTCCTGGAATTGTATTTTTTCCTAGGGTACGTGCAACATTCTACAGCTTTATGACCAAATTTTGCACGTGAATAATAGTAGCCATAAAAAATATGTTGGTACCTGGATGAAAATTTTTGTCGAGGAATTGTCTTCCAAGGTTGTTCTTGCGAATCTTGTCCAATGAAGTCTACATGCATGTTAGATCTCATAGGTTCATTGTATTTTTTTTGTAGAAGGTCCTACTTCTTCTTCTTTGTAACCGATGCCAGTTTTGTCGTTGTAAGATCGTTAATTGTTGATGAGTTCTTCCAATTCCCTTGAGTTGTTGGCATAGTTTTGGATAGTTTTTCCTTTCTTCACTCCCTCATGCAGCGAGACTACTTCAGCTTCTAATTTTTCCCTTTCTTGGTTGCTTTCTTCCAACTTCTTTTGAAGTGACTCTTCAATGCATTTGTGCTCTTCAACTTCAATTTGGAGACCTTGAACTTGTTCTTCAAGAGCTTTGGAAAAAATCTTCTCTGCCTTGAGATATTTTATAGCTTGATTGCTTCCTCATAAAATTCTTCTATGGTCCATCCTTCTTCTTCGTTGTTTGATACCTCTTGTTTATTGTGCTTGGGTTTATTGTTCTTGGCCATAAACAATACTCTCTCATTGGCTTCTTCTTCACTTTCATTGTCTTCATCGGATGATGAGCTATCTTCTTTAGAGAGAAAGTTCCTTTTGGATCCTTGCCTGTTGAATTTCTTAAAGCCTTTCTTTCCTTGTGCGTTTCCATTACTTCTTTTTGGACATTTTTCTGCAAAATTCCCAACCTCATTATAGCTGAAACATATCAATGGAATTTTACCTTTGAATTGTCCCTTACCAATTTTTAGTTTTCTCATGAAGTAAGCATATTCTTCATCTGAAAGATCTTCTTCATCACCTCCATTTTCTTCACACTTGCAGGTGCATGTCTTTTCAATTAAAGGTTGTTTATCCTTATTGGTTTTCTTAGATGCAATGAACACAGTTTCTAGATGAGAAGTACCCTCTTCTTCATCAAGTCTCATTTCATATGCTATGAGAACTCCATGTAATTCCTCTTTGCTGATTTTGTCTAGATTTGCACTATATTCTAAGACCGATACCTTTGGGTTGAATCTCCCTGCTAACGTTCTAATAATCTTCCGTATAATAGTCTTCTCGTCAACTACCTCTTCCAATCCTTCCAGAGTATTGGTTATTTCATCAACGTATTGGAAGTATGCAGCAATGTTGTAGTCTTCTTTCATTCCGAGTTCCTCAAATTTTGCTCTATAGATTTGAAGCTTTTCTTCTTTGACATTTGAGTCACCTGTATATATATTCTCAAGCTTGTCCCATACATTTTTATCAGTTTTACAACCCAACGCCTTATGATAAGAAGATTTAATAAGTCCACTGATAATAATATTCTTTGCTTTTGCATCATTTACCAAATTCTTCTTACCTTGTTCATTCGTGGTTGATGTAAATCCATTTTTAACAGTGTCCCATACTTCGTAACCTTGCGCCAAGAGATAGACCTCCATTCTTCCTTTCCACAGTGCATAATTATTTTCATTGAATAGAGGTACACCATTCTTGGTATGCTCCATGACCTCCTTCTAGCTGTTAAACTACTATTGAAGGAACCCGACTCTGATTCAAATTGTTGGAAATACTGAGAGGGGATGCTCGAATTCCCGAGATTCTTCAGTGGTCAACTGAATGGATGCCCCAACACCCAATGAGCTACAACCCACCCTAGCACCACCCTAGCACCGTATAGAAGAATAAAAGAAGAATGGACTCCCGTACCAGGGAAAATGGTCCACTTTACAATGATATAGAATGATGTAGAAGAAGAAGATATAATAGAACATAACCCCAACTTTGACACAAATACCTAATGATGATCCTAGACCTCCCAACAGTGCCTCTTCAACCCTTGGCAGATAGATACTAGTACAATTTGTACAATAATGTATTTACAATGACTAAGTACAATGATACCTTTACAATGATTATATGGAGTGCTGCCCACTTCAGGACTTCATATGATGAACATATTGCTACTTTTATGCACCTTGGTTGCTTCTCTTGTCATGCTACCCTCTACTGCACCTTGCTTTGATTTTCTGCCGTAGAAATTCTGGTCCTTTGCAATCCTTGACAACACATAATCTTGCTTTTTCTTGCCTTCTAGGAGCCCAATATTGAATCTAGTTTATCTCTGTCATTTCAGATCCTAAATATATGATTTTCAGTCCTGTAGTATTCCTCTGAGTTTTCTTTCCAATGCCATAAGTTTGACCCAATTTTGATTCTTCAAGAGAGAGTTATGTCTAATATCTCACAATTCCCTAGTTATGGACTGTTTCAGTAGAGCGCACTTGTATGGCATGCCACGTATCATTGTTTCTTCATTTGGCTCTGAAATTGATAGAGCGAAAATTACAAACTGTGCGCTATCTTCTAATTTTGATGAAATTCCAATCTGATACTCAGAGAGAGAGTTATGACGAATTTACCAAGGTCACTTCTTTGAGATGAATTTCAGGAGCCTGCAAAAAACATGATTTCCACAGATCATATCTCCAATAATATTGCGCAATTTGATCTGAAATTTTTTAACTGAAGCTTTCTTAGGATTTCAGCTTCGCCTCATAAAAATTTCAGCTTCTGAACCTTCTTAGAAAAAAAGTTAGAGCGAAAATGCCACGATGACTTATTTCAGATGGCCGAATCCCTTACCTAAGGAGGAAATGAAGATCACAATTTATATAAATGCTTAAGTTGAGAGTGGATTCAACAAGTGAACGTGGGAGGGATTTTAGAAGCTTAAAAAATATTAATTGTGACTTTTCAATGACCCATGCCCCAACCCCATGGGGTTTTAGCCCACTAACTGGGGGTACAAACTTTAAACATGAATATCTCTCAAACCGTGAAGAATTACATGGCGTGCCATATATCACCCGAAACATCTTGACAAGTAGAAACCATAAAAATCATTATTGACACAGAATATATTAATTTGGTAGGTAAAAATTCCCGTTCAATATTGGGTTAGCCCCTGGCGCTGCTTGGGTTGACATCAATGACAACCACTGACCAACACATGATACAATATCTCTTGTCCTTCAGCTAAGATGTACATATGAAACATGTTACAAAATTGAAAATTTTGAATGCAGATTCTACCAATAAAACCCTTTTCAGTTGAACAAAAATGAATGATAAAAAATATCAACATGTAACATGAAAGAAGAAAATATGTACTTCTTGCTTTTTTTTATATGGTTTTTATATTCTTGTTCATTTTTTCCTTCTATATGGTTTTTGAAATTGAACTAAAATATGTTACTATTTTACAACAATAGGGGAACAGATGAAAAATCAAAAGAACAAACAAGTCCAAAAAGTCAAGAACAAGGAAAAATTCAAAAAGGTCAAGAACAAGGGAACTGATTGACCACACCAAAGAGAAAATTGAACAAGAAGCTACCAAAGAGTATGCCCACAATCATCTCCATAATTTTTTTTATTTCAATTTTGCTAGTTACAAATTACTTACATTCTTGCAATTAAAATATTTTGTATAGCTATTTAGAATAGTAATTGCCAATAGGATAACTACTCAGGATATAGAAAACATGAGTCAAGTAGAGGATGCAACCCAATCATAGAGTTTAAAGAGGTATGTTTATGATAACTATACAAATATGCCCAGATTCTGAATTTACAATGTTAATGCTCACTATATATCCATTGTCTTTTTACAATTGACTAATATACATATGTACAACTAAATCTATATAAATTAGAAAATGTTGGACAAGTAAAAAAAGCACTAGTAGCCAGTCCCTACAGGAAACCGAACAACAATATATGTATAGGTTACTTATCATAAACTCTTCATTTATTTCTTATGAAAAATACATATGATAACATTACAATATATGTATAGTTTACTTATCATAAACTCTTCATTTATTGCTTATGAAAAATACATATGATAATATTCAAATTGTATTGAAATATGCAATTACTATTTTTAGTACAAATCAAATAGAATCAACAAGAGGAGAATCAAGCATCTTACAAAATGATGCAGTAAAAAGGTATGCATATGCAGTGAAAAGGTATGTGTATGCATATGCAACCTTATACTGTAATTTATTTATAGCTCTACAATTTATAAAAAAACATAGCATTATAGGAATGTTTATACAAGTATCTAAATAAGTAATTTATACAGGCAAAAACAACTGCCTCCAGCTAAAGTATCAATTGAATTGAATAGTTGTATTATTGGACAATTATTTATCGGAGACATAATGATCGTATATAGCACATTTCTTGACAAAACAAACAAATCTCGTCGAATATTACGGGGTAATTTGACAGATGAGAAAGGACATATGACTATAACATTAAGTATACCTGCTCATTTAATTGAACAACATGAGTAGAAAATTATACAAAGCAGGAGTATATCTATTACAAATTTCAGAACACTGCCTAAAACCATTTATGATCGTGACGATTGTGATAAAATAATTTTGCTAAATGAATCAAGAATTATAGACACTGTGCCTGAAGTCTGCAAAGAATATTAATTCATTCCAAATACAACCATTAAGCAATTTGCAGAAAAAAAATAAATATACCCAATTGGTACAATTGGTGCGGCTGTTACACTTGCCAAAAGAGTTGGATTGTACTACATATTGCATATCAAAGATGGAGATTCTGAAAATGATTGTGCAAGAGTATGTATTTGCATACCACTTATACTTAATTTTTAATAAATAATATGTATTAATTCAATATATAACTATTCTAATTTGTCTTTTACAGCTGCAATTGTTCGATACATATGAACAATAATTTACTTCAATGGAACAACAATTTCATAAAGGATAATTTCCCCTGATCTTTTTCAAAAACATAACAAAAAGGACAAATGTAAAAGATAAAATATTTTGAACAACCCAGTAAACTTTCATGACTGAACTTAACACAGATGTAGTTAAGAATCTTGGAAAACTAACGACATCTAACCATGTCGTAAGTATAGAAATAATGATCTTTTTGCTAATTTTGAATTTCATATCTAATATTGTACATTAACATTTGAAGATTTTATAAACAGGTTAAAGGTATGCTAAAAGCATCAAATACTTATTCAACTCCATTAAGCCTGTTTGTGAAATATGAAATTCTATAATCAGTTCATCAATAATGATCAGCAATGGAACAATTTATTTTTCAAAATGAAATAATAATTTCCCTTTCGTATAAAAACATTGTATGAATGCTACAATAGAATCTATCACAAAAAAAATTGTTCATTGCACTATCAGGGAACGTTTAGTCCATGATTTACTTCCTCGTTTAAAACCCATGTCATATGAACAATATTTGCAAGGAAAGGAAACCATTGTCTATAGGCTACGCGATCTCAGAATTCGCAGCAAGTTCCTATTGAATGAAGATAGTGAACTGTTACATCTTAGCTGACAAATGAAAGTTACATTAACATCTTGACTCAACATATTTTCTTTCGAAAATGTCCTCTGCTCAATTAAGAATGTTATGATTTTCTGTTTAGCTAATTCTTTGTTACACATATGACAAAGACTATCCATTCTGTTTCTTTATATTATACTCTTATTCCAATAGAACTATTTAATTTTCAATTTCTGTACATTTATCAGGAAAATGTACTTAGTGCACAATACTACATAATACTCTTGTACAATATTTTTGTATTACTGTATTTTTTCATAATTTCTAGTCATTATCATTATGTTCAATGAACTGGATTAAGGACAATTTTCCAATTCTCGTCTAAACTCAACCCAATTTTCAATTTCTGTACATTTATTAGGAAAATGTTTTTACTACACAATACTACACAATACTCTTGTACAATATTTTTTGATTATTGTATTGTTGCATAATTTCTTTTTATTATCATTATGTATTGTACAATATTTTTTTGATTACTGTATTGTTGCATAATTTCTTTTCATTATCATTATGTTCAATGAACTAGATTAAGGAAAAATTTCCAATTTTATTTTGTAAACTCAACTCAATTATTGTTTCCTCCTTTTCTTTAATATTTGAAAATTGCATATAATTATGAACTAGGTACTTTATCGGTATTAGTTAATTATTTACATATGAATTTGATCTCTAACAATGCTTCGAAAACTTGACAGTTTTTGCCATCTATAAATGGAATTGTTATATCTTTGTTGTATTTTTATTCATAATTTTTACAAATGTTACTCTGAAAGTCAAGTTTTCATTATTCTAATTTTCAGCGTTCAGTCCTCTTTTATCAGTATGCAATAAGTCAATGTCCTATACATTATGAATACTTCTCTTTTATACCCAAGAATAGCAAAGTATCCCGCTCATGATACAATATCTGTGGCTTTTGATAATAATATGCCTACTAGCATGAACACATGAGCAATAAGACATAGGCAACTACTATATCTATGCATAGAAAAAGCCTTATAGCATCTCCGATATGGCATGTTCTTCTGCCTCAACTGAAATAGCTATAAGGATACATGGTATGAATACACTCCTAAACTAGTTCATTCAAAATGATTTACAAATACAGCTCACTACAATATGCATTTACTAATGCTTATTCCATTTTTCCATTATCTTAGGAACAAAAAATAAAAAAGACATACTAGAATATGTCCTAGCTTGTCAAGTAACAGAGCTATAAAGATACATGGTATGAATACAAGTAAAAGAGCTATAAATATACATGGTATGAATACGTTCCTAAACTGGTTGACTTAAAATGGTTTACAAATAAGCTATTCTATTTTTCCATTGTTTTAGAAACAAAAAATGAAAAAGACATACTAGAACTTGTCAAGTGGTTGATTCAAAATGGTTTACAAATAGGCTATTCCATTTTTTTAGGAATAGAAAATGGAAAAGAAATACTAGAATATGTCCTACCTTGTCAAGTAAGTATAAATATTGATACTCTTCTCTTATTTTCAGAAATTAGTGGATTTACCCATAACTATTTATACTAGGCTTTTGAATGCTGAACATTACTATGGAATTATTTGAACAGTTGTGAAACAAGTAGATGTTATAAGGAAAAAGACGGGTGCAGTTGAAGGTGAGATTGAAGAAGCAGATGAACAAGAGAAGACAGGTGGAATTGAAGATGAGATTGAAGAAGCAGATGAATAGGAGAACACAGGTGAAGTTAAGATGAAATGAAAGAAGCAAATGAACAGGAGAAAAGAAGGAAAGCAACATGGGGAAAAGGAAAAAAACTATATTGTAATCCCAATAATATTGACTATGAGAAGGGATAGGTAATTCAATAATTACACTCCAAAAAGTGCTTAGTTATGGGGACTATAATCGGTACTTTCATTTTTCATGTCTGTCTAATGAATCCACTCAATTTTTTTATCATTTGAAATTTCAGTCATATTAAAAACAATCAGTCTTCAAGGACTCTGTTGTTTCCTTTTGCATCCTTGTACTTCTGGTCCATTTCACGACTTTTATCTTCTGTTTTCTTTTATTGATTAAGTCACTCAATGCTTGAAGGATGATTTGTTCATTCTACAATATTTAGTAATAAAGATCTAAAAAATATGATTTTGGTAACAAACTCGATGTCCAAATGCATAAGAAATTATATATTTTTGTAAACTTTTAATTGTTCCCTATCTATCTAGAAATTTGTTCATTCTGCAAACCTACAACAATAAAGATCTATCGAATATACTTTTGGCATCCGTTTGCATGTCCAAGTGTCTATGAAAATATCTATTTTCATAGACTTTTAATTGTTCTCATTCCATGTTTAAAATAATTTGAATGGTAGGATTCAGATAGCTTTCATTTCCGTTAGTTACTTTCTGTCATTCATTATCAACAAAAGTATAATTTTACAAACTATCCTTGAATTTACAATCTGCGCTTGCAGTTTGTAAAATTTGATTTTACTAGTTTTCTATCTTGCAAGAACTCATTCTTTTCTCAAGAAATCAACTACAAGGATTTCACTTTGTTGACCGTAAAGAGTGTCCATATTGTTGGGTATGTGTTATATTCTTTCCACAACTAATCACGCACAGTGCCCTAGCGAAAATTTTTGGTCCTTAATTTCTGGTGGGCGGTCCGCGCCCATGGTTTTGTGCATGGTTTTGCACATGGTTTTGGGGTATGATGGTTTTCGGCCCTTGGTATTTTGTAGATTCATTCAAGGGAACTACGGTTATGATCTAATCCAGGGTTAATGGATTAGGGTTTACATATGCTTTGACATGTGTATATATGTGTTGTAATAATAGAAGGAATATAACGAAATATCAAGTTGGTCATCCCAATTTGGGATCCAAGGGAAAATCTCTGTGTTTATCTCTTTTTATGTTTTATTATCTCGCTATTGTTTATTTTCTGTTATAATATTCGTGTGTAGATAATTTATGTTCAGGGTTAAAACCTACATTTCGTATCAGAGTTGTTTCGGCTTCAAGGGGACGCCTTTTTTGTTGAGGGATTTTTTCTTGGGCCTAAGGTAGACCCTATTCAGTGGGAGATCTGTAGGACCAATTCTTGCGGTGAAAGAAGATGGCGATCGGCGGAAAGATAGAGATCGAGAAATTTAATGGTTAGAGTTTTGAGTTGTGGAAGCTCAAGATGGAGGATCTGTTGGGGGATAAAGATCAGTGGATCACAGTAGATCCAGGTACTAAACCAACGGAAATGTCAGATTAAGATTGGAAGAAACTGGATCGGAAGGCTAAGAGAATAATACGGTTGTGTGTCTTATATTCATTATTGTTGAATGTATCTGGGGAAGCTACAGTGAAGAATTTGTGGGAAAAACTTGTTACTTTGTACCAATCTAAGTCTCTGGTGAATAAGTTGTTCCTGCAGAAAAGGCTGTTTAACCTGAGGATGAAGGATGGAGACTCAGTGACAGAGCATCTGAACGCCTTCAATACTGTGGTAAGTCATCTGTCATCTATTGATATTAAAATCTCAGATGAAGATAAGTGCATCAATTTGTTGTGTTCTCTACCAGATTCGTGGTATAGTCTGGTTATTGCAATAGGTAGCAATACAAATACCTTGAATTTTGATGACATTGTCTCAGCCTTGTTGTCGGAGGAAATGAGATGGAGAAATATGGGGGGCCAAAATGGAGATGACTTATCTGTACGAGGGAGGTCCCAAAATAGAAACAAGAATAAGGTTTCGAGTGGGAGATCAAAATCTAGAGGGAGATCTAAATCTCTTGGAAATTTTGTAAAGGTATGTTGGAAATTCGGAAAGGAAGGGCACTGCAAAAGGGAGTGCAGATATAAAGCTCCTGAGAAAGGAAAGGGATCTGATGATGCTCCTTCTGCGGAGGCAAAAACCACCTCGGATGAAGGTGGGTATGTGTATTTTTCTTCTTCTTCAAATACACATGTCGATCATGACTCATGGTTGATTGACTCAGGTGCATCCTTTTACTTCACTCCGCATTGGGAGTGGTTTTGCAAGTATGAGAAATATGATGGCGGTGATGTCTTCCTAGGGGATGATAGGAAGGCCATAATCATCAGACATGGAAAGGTAAAGCTGAAGCTGCAAGGTGGAAGGATTAGAACGCTTCCCAGTGTTCTGCATATTCCTGCATTTGCTTAAAATATGATTTTTGTAAGGAAGATGGATGATGCAGGTGTAAAAACAGTGTTCGAGAAAGATGCCTGCAAGATGGTGCGGGGAGCATTGGTATTAATGTGGGGAGGTCGGACTGCAAACTTGTACAAGCTACAAGGTAGAACTGTTATTGATGGGTGTAACAATTCTATGGTTCCTGAAAGTGGAGCGGAAAGCCTAGCTATCTCTGGAGAAAAGACCATGCTATGGCATCAAAGGCTTGGACATATTGGAGAGAAGGGCCTTCGGATACTATATAGAAATGGTATGGTAGAAGGTATGTCTAATTGCTCTCTGGATTTCGATTTCTATGAACATTTTGATAATGGGAAGCAGAATCGGGTGAGTTTTCCTTCTGGTGCTAAGAGGGCGAACAAGATATTAGAACTTGTGCACAGTGATGTGTTTGGACCTGCGTCAGTTCCTTCACTAGGAAATTCTGTGTACTATGTTTCATTCATAGATGACTTCTCGAGGAATACATGGATATATTTCTTGAGGAAGAAATCTGAAGTCTTTGACAAATTTAAAGAATTTAAGGCTCTGGTGGAAAATCAGACAGAGAAGAAGATAAAGGCATTGAGGACAGATAATGGTGGGGAGTTCTGTAAGAAGGAATTTGAAGAGTTCTGTAAGAAGTGTGGTATATCACGGCAAAAGAATACTCCATACACACCTCAGCAAAATGGAGTTGTAGAAAGAATGAACAGAACGCTGATGGAAAAGGCAAGAAGCATGCTTAGTGGTACCGAATTAGGACAAGAATTCTGGGTAGAGGTAGTGGAGATTGCATGTTACTTAGTTAGCAGATCACCTTCATTAGCATTGGAGGATAAGACTCCACATGAGGTATGGACTGGTAAGAAACCCTCTCTTTCACATCTAAGGGTATTTGGATGTGATGCATATGTACATGTTCCAAAGGAGAAAAGGACCAACTTGGATAATAATACGAAAGGTGCATATTTATTGGGTATAAGGATGGTTTAAAGGGTTACAAGATTTGGAACCCAGAAACAAGGAAGGTTGTGTACAACTGAGATGTGGTGTTTATAGAATTGAAATATATTGTTAAACATGAATTCCTACCAAAGGAACCTGAGAATATAGAGTTTGAGCTAAACGAGGATGAATCATACTCTACAACAGAAGAAGACTCAAAAGATGAAGAGCCACAAACTCTAGCTGTTAGAAGATCAGTTCAGGAAAGAAGGCAATTAGAAAGGTATAGTCCATCTGCTTTCTGTTCAAGTTTTGCCTTAACTCTAACTGATGATGATCCCAGAACTGTCAGGGAGGCAATAGATTCAGAGGATGGAAAACCTTGGAACGAGGCCATGGTTGATGAGATGGCATCCTTGCACAAAAATGAGCCATGGGATCTGGTGGAGTTGCCAGAAATTTGGAGGAGCCCATCGGGAGAGAAAATGGGTCAGAATTTAAGAAGAAGATGAATGTAGAATGCAAGGTGGAGAAATACAAAGCTCGGTTAGTAGAAAAATTTTTGTTGGTGGGTATTGCTTTTAGTGATATTTTTTCTCTTGTCTCCCAAAGTTATTTCTATTAGATTACTTTTATGCATTTCTGCGCATTTGATTTTGAGATAGAACGGATGGATGTAGAAGACAACATTTCTTCACGGATCTAGAAGAGGAGATCTACATGAAGCAACTTGAAGGCTTTATGGTGAAGGGTAAGAAAGAATTGGTATGCAGGTTCAAGAAGTCTCTGTATGGGTTAAAACAGTCACGAAGGATGTGGTATCAGAAATTTGATACTTATATATGGGGACCTGGCTTCACCAGAAGTAAGGAGGATCACTGTGTTTATTTTAAATTAATTGGTGACCATGTTACTTATTTGGTCTTGTATGTGGATGATATGTTGTTGATTTGAAATGACAAAGAAATTATCCAAGATTTGAAGACTCAACTGTTCTCCAAATTCGACATGAAGGATCTTGGTGCTGCAAACTATATTCTGGGCATCGAAATTAAGAGAGATTGGGAAAAGGGGAAGCTCTAGTTAAACTAGAGCAAGTATTTCAAGACTATATTGCAGAGGTTCAATATGCGGGACAGTAAACCGGTGAATTTTCACATTCTTTGTAGAGTATAAAATGCTCTGTGAACAAGGTCCCAAGACACAAGAAGAAGAGGAGGATATGTCCCGTGTTCCATATGCAAGTGTAGCGGGTAGCCTGATGTATGAAATGGTCTGTACTAGACCAGACATTACACATGCAGTGGGAGTACTGAGCAAGTTTATGTCAAACCAAGGGAAGGAGCATTGGACAGCAGTGAAGCGGGTTTTCAGATATTTACGCGGCACTAGTGATTATGGCTTGTGCTACCAGGGAAGATGAGGATTGGAAAGAATGTTGGACATTCATGGTTTTGTTGATGTAGACTGGGCTAGAGATCTAGACCAAAGAAGATCTACAAGAGGGTATGTGTTATGCTTATTTGGAGTCAGTTGGATGAGTAAAAGACAGTTTGTAGTGGCTCTTTCAACTACAGAGGCATAATACATGGCAGCCACTCATGCAAGCAAGGAAGCAGTTTGGTTGCAGAGATTGTGTTCAAGTATGGGGTTGGTACAACAAGCTATAAGGATAGACTGTGATAGCCAAAGTGAAATTTTCTTGGCTAAGAACCCTGCTTATCATTCAAAGACAAAACACATTGATGTTCAATATCACTTTGTGAGATATATGGTTGAAGCTAAAAGGGTGTTGCTGGTAAAGGTGGACACTTTGAAGAATGTTGCAGATGCATTGACAAAGTCTGTGAGCACTTAGAAGTTCTCTTGGTGTAGAGAAACAATGGGTGTTGAAGAATTGGGCCAATGACTAAGCCCTCCTATGGACCCCCGTGGAAAGAAAACAACAAGTGGGAGAATGTTGGGTATGTGTTATATTCTTTCCGCGACTAAGCACGCGCGAGGGGGTAAGAGGGGGGCGATAGCCCCCCCTTTGCGCTGGGCTCAACAGGGGGGTCATAGGGGGGGCGGTAGTCCCCCCTGTCGGGGTCCAGGGCAGCTCCCCGACAAAAAATTTTGGTCCTTAATTTCCGGCGAGTAGTCCGCGTCCATGGTTTTGTGCATGGTTTTATGGTTTTCGGCCCCTGGTATTTTTGTAGATCCGGTCAAAGCGAACTACAGTTATGTTCTAATCCAGGTTTAATGGATTGGGGTTTATGTATGCTTCGGCATGTATATATATGTGTTGTAACACTAAAAGGAATATAATGAAAAATCAAGCTGGTCGTCCCGATTTGGGATCCAGTGGAAAATCTATGTGTTTATCTGTTTTATGTTTTATGCTCTCGCTATTGTTTATTTTCTGTTATAAGATTCGTGTGTAGATAATTTATGTTCAGGGTTAAAACCTACACATATAGGCCCTGTCCTCCGCACTTCAGAACTTGCTTGTACGATCAAAAGATCCTGATATAAGTTTGTGTGTGCCTTGACGAAAGGCTAAACAAGACACAACTCCCCTATGACCCCGAAAAGCCTAAAATAAAGGAAACATAAAAATGAGTGCAAATGAAACTGGCAGAATAGAAATACCTGAATATGTTTTCATGTTCAAGTATCATAAATGAGTGTAATGCATATAAACAACCTCTCAAGACGTATGAGAACTTGTTGAGGTAACAGATGTTTCATAGCCACCACACGACATCAATCTTTGTCACTGCACCTCCAGTGATTATAGGAAAAGACTTTCATTCCTTAAATTATGATTCCCTTAGGATCATGCACTATGAAATTGAATGCAACTGTAAAGATGATGCCTGTTACTTGGCCAAGTAGAATGGAACTTTACCTTTACCTGATGGGAAAAATACAAACTTGCCAAAACAATTTGATCTACTTATTATCTCACTCCTTTAATAAATTGTATGGATTTTAAATATGATAGTTGGATCTCTTAGCAAACTATATAGTTCTAATTAATGCAAAAACTTGGGGCAAAACAGCAGGGATTATTGTTATATTTCAATTTGAAAAAACTTGGGGCAAAACAACAAGGATTATTGTTATATTTCAATTTTCAAAAACTTGGGGCAAAATATCAGGGATTATTATTATATTTCAATTTTCAGTTTTATATTTGGCAAACAATCGACCTAGCATAGGAGATGTCCAGGAAATGACACTAAAAAATGCAACAGTGAATGGAAGCGCATAAAACATAGTGCGTTCAATTAAGGAGAGGCATATACAACATCTCTTTAAAATCTGTTGGAAATTTTCCAGCATCAGAGATCCTGGAAAACAACTTCAGCACCTTTTCCAACTTTTCCAACATTTTCAATGAGCAAAGCCACAATGTCAAGTCTTATATTAATGAAGTTTGGACACTTATCCAGAATATTGATATTTTTAGTGACTAGTTGGATTGGTAAGAGCTATAAAAATTGAGGAAGCCATATTTCCAAAATCTATGGCATCCCAATCGATACTTCTTCTGCCACTTCTTAACCAGAGAAACAAAAATATTGCAATAGAACCAACATACAAATGCAAGTCAGTATGTTGTCAAACCTCTTAGCTCAATTGTTTATGCTGGGTGGAAATTAGATTCCACCTAACAGAAAAAATAAATAAATATATTATAGTAATATTTTAGATCATGATATCATTCATATAGGCCATAGACCAAACGGTCGCACTTATTCTTTACTAAAATTGTCCTGAAATGTCCACGAAATGCCAATCCCTATAATTTTTCCACGAATCACAGTCAATTATATGTAGAAAAAAGGATTCTTTTAAAAGAAAGAAAAGCAGTTTTAGCACTTAGAAGGAACGGAGTGTACATAATATCAGGAGGGGAAGATTACTATAGATGTGTACAATCTGTTATAATTCATGTTATCTCAGTTTATGGGAACCAAAATGAAACAGGAAAGCTAAAATGCCAACATAATTAGTTTTAGTTTAGAACATAATTTTAATTGCAAAAATCAAATCAAGTCTATTAACATGATTATATCATGACAACAATGCCAGAAAGACTACAAAGTGGAGTAAGGGCATGGCATATAACTCCCAAAATATCATAGAGTGTAGGTTATGTATTGAATAATGGATAAAAATTATTGAATTATAACGATAATGCCACTAAGACTGGGAAGTGGAGTGACAACATGGAAAATAGTGCCCAAAATATGGAAAGTGTAGGCTAGGCATCGAATAATGGATCCAAAAGCAAGCATTCGAATCCCTAGGTTAGAATCGTATTCACAAAACCATCAAATAAATATCATAAAAAAATAATACGAGCAGAGGCTAGTAACAGGTTAACGGTATCCAAATGATAGGTTAAAGCATGGGCAGGAACGGAAGTTGCAATAACACTTGATACCAGATAGGAAAAGCACCAATGAATATGTGTTTCTACCATAAAAGTCTAATTTAGCAAATTGTATAGGGTTTGCATATGAATTTATAAGTTTGTTTTTAAGGATTAATTTGTCTAAAAATTGAATTATTAGGTTGAAGCTTGGTATTTCATTCAAATTCAAGCTGAATTCTAGAGGAATGACACCAACAGATATTTTGGGTGTGGATTTTAAAAGCAGAATTAAACCAGGTATTATCTCATGCACTAAGGATTCTGAACACATCTATAGGGAGAAGTGGGAGGAATCAATTTCCCTTAAACAAAAATTGCATGAGAAAAGCTTGGAACAATAAAGAAAACAGAAAGTCAATATTGCTATCCTCGGAAAGATTAAGAAGGTATGGCCATTACCTAAATCTTGTAGCTGAAGGGGACTAGATTTAACACATTTTTATCTAATATGAAAAATGGTAGACATAAATTAGTCACTTTCTCAGTATGAAAATCTTGTACAGCTTTGGTTTCTTAGTCACTTTTTTAGTATGCAAATATTCTGGCTTTGGTACATGTTGGACAGGATAAATTGAAATCATTCACTTGAATTTGAAATAAAAACATGTTGTTTGTAAGATTCAAACCCCCGATTACCAAATAACAACCATCAAAACTTGTTGAGATATGTGAATGTTTCTAGCTGCCACACAGAGCATCAGCTACTACGCTACCTCCATTGGTTACAGGAAAAATATATTTCTTTGTGCACAATATGATTCCATTAGGATCATGCACTATGAAATTTAATGCAACTGTAAATATGATGCATGTTACTTGGCCAAGTTTTGCTGACATGCATCCTTTTGCACCTCAAGATGAAGCTGCTAGTTACCAGGTACAACTGTCATTTTCTTTATTGAGATATAGATGACAATTTTAGTATAATAACAAATCCTTCTTGAAAAAGTCTCAAAATTGCATATTCTATTGCAGGATATTTTCAAAGATTTGGGAAAGCTTCTTTGTGACATTATTGCGTTTGATTCATTCTCTCTGCAACCAAATGCTGGTGCAACAGGGGAGTATGCTGGACTGATGGTTATTCGTGCTTATCATCAAGTAGGTGCTCAAAACTTTTAAACCTTATAAAAATGTTTACCAAGAATAGTGCCTAAGACACTGGATTTGGTGTTGAACTACACATAAAACCTTCACAGGCAAGAGGAGAGGGGCACAAGAATGTTTGTACTATTCCTGTATCTGCTCATGGAAAAAATCCTGCAAGTGCTGCTAATAAAATCTAATAAAATCTACATAGAAGTAATGATAATCTCTCCAAGCCAATCTAGAGCAAAAATCATGTCTTGTTGAAGAATTGAAAGCTTTATCTGTTCTTAGTATGGCCTTTTTGCTAGAGATTTTATACTTGATTTGTAACATCTTCTTACTAAAATATTATTATACATAATTGTTCAATGGTTAATTCTATCATTGAGAAATTTGTTTCATGAAATTTCCAGGGCTGATTAGCAATTCCATATTTCATCAATTTCCTTGCATTTAAGAAGCATGACGATAGTCCTACATAGCTAACTTTGCATCAATTTTGGGGTCTTTCCAGCAATTTCTGACTGATTTCAGCTTGCTGTCTCACTAATTTAGTGTGCAGCAACAACAATCAGGTTGTCTAATTATGAAAGTTGTCATAATTACCCTTTTTGCAGTGGTTAATTTATGTATTATTCTTGTATCTACTCATGGAACAAATCCTGCAAGTGCTGCTAATAAAATCTATGTAGAAGTAATAATATTCTCTCCAAGCCAATCTAGAGCAAAGATCATGTCTTTTTGAAGAATTGAAGGCTTTATCTATTCTTAGTATGGTTTTTTTGCTACAGATTTTATACTTGATTTGTAACATCTTCTTACTAAAATATTATTATGCATAATTGTTCAACGGTTAATTCTATCATTGAGAAATCCGTTTCATGAAATTTCCAGGGCTGATCAACAATTCCATATTTCATCAATTTCCTTGCATTTAAGAAGCATGAATATAGTCCAGCATAGCTAGCTTTGCATCAATTTTGGGGTCTTTCTAGCAATTTATGACTGATTTCAGTTTGCTGTCTCACTAATTTAGTGTGCAGCAACAACAATCAGGTTGTCTAATTATGAAAGTTGTCATAATTACCCTTTTTGCAGTGGTTTGTGTGCCAATTTATATATTTGGTGCATCAATTTTAGGATCTTTCTGACTGATTTCAACTTGCTGTCTCACACTAATTTAGTCTAAAACAACACAAAATTATCATCCATTTTAGGATATATCTCACTAATTTAGTGTGCAGCAACAACAATTTAGTGTCTCGAAGGATAAAATCAGCCAAATAAACTTGCTATCCAACACTATTTTTTACGCAAGAATAGGTTTTCATAATCACCCTTTTTGCAGTGTTTTGTGTGCCAATTTATACCAAGTATTTGGTGCATCAATTTTAGGCTCTTTCTGACAGATTTCAACTTGTTTTCTGACACTAATTTAATCTAAAACAACACAAAATTATCATCCATTTTAGGATATATGAAAATCTTATGGATCTATATTGCACACGTACGCAATGAAACCCAATTTTTAATATCTAATTAAACATAGCACTCATACAAACCCTGTCATTTCCATTTCCTAAAGAAATTCCAGATTTGGGTGATCTTCCTGAAGTGCAGGTTGACTGCATTTTACACCTTTTAACACCAAACCATTCTTTCAACACAATATACCACTCCTATGACGAATGCTCTAATTGTGCATTTTTTCACTCATATCGCCCATGTTTCATGTTATTATCTGAATTTGTTCAAATGGATGATATATGGCATCCCTGGTAAGAGCTGATAGTGGATTTCAAACACAGAAAATGATAGTTACGTAGTGACTAGCCAATGGAAGGAATCTGATCTCTCTTCAAATGATTTTTCATCTTTCAACCTACTCTTGCAGCTACAGCTATGTCTAGCATATTGACCACTTCTAGTAGTTTACATTGTAAGAGCTTCATTTCCAAGCAACCCGCACCAGTAAATAGTCACAAGTACTGCTTTTATTGATCTTTCGAATGAAACTAGTGAGTGTATAGTGGTCTTGGGGATGCAAGTACTGACTCTTTAAGATATTTTGAAGTAGTTGTTGTTTTCATTCACAAACTGTGTCAATGTGATACCCATTAGAATGAAGTGCTAGTCTATTGGATTTTTGGTGCACTATGGTTCCAGACTTGTGTGGGGAGGTTATTATGATAGGAATATTGGCTATAATAGCAGGAATAATTCTTGCTACCGTTTTTAGGACACACAACGAGGATAATTACAGGCGCTCAAATGAAAAATCATGGAAATTATCTCCCGATACATGAAACAACCAAGCTTCCTAATTCACAACATTCCTCAATTCAGTCCAGATGGAAAACCTTGTGGCATAAGTGGATTGATTCCTTCATTATTTCACATCCTTGTAAAGACTTTGGTTTCCAGTTCTATTTCCGATGGTGGCATTTTAGAGGATGTTGTTGCTGCTGTTGTTGTCATGTGTAGTATGGATTGGTAATGGTCATTAGTTTCACTGAGTCAGTAAAAACGTCGCTATAAAGACTTTGGCATCCTGTTCTATTTTCAATGCTCGCATTACACATGATGTTGTTGCTCCTATTATTTTCTTATGTAGTATGGATTGGTGATGGTCATTAGCTTCACTGATTAGTAAAGTTCCAGATTAACTGTAGAGGGATATCTGTCGACTAGTTTTTTCGTCAACTTTCTTCGCCATCGTAGTTTTTCCATCAATCTTTTTCCCGATAGTACGAAACTGCTTCCAATACAATCATATTTTACATGATATGTTGTTGATGTCTTTATCAATCTGAATAGTTATTAGAATTGGATAAGAGGTGAGTGCTAAGTCTCAGATTCTCAAAACATTTATATGTCACCACATAGTATCCAGGCTGTTTATATCATCAGGTGGCGGCAGCTCTTTATGGCATAAGAATAATTATCTAAAAATCATCTGCACAATCCATTTTCAGCAAAAACCCAGCTTCTGGGACTTTCCATAAGCTGCAAAATTAAGTGTGGTGGTTGTAGCATTTACTGTTGAGACTTTTACTATTAAAGTTGATAGATTTAGTGATCTCTGTAGCATGGCAAAGGTATGTAGCATCCTATAACATCTGACACCTCAGGCCATGAAACACTTATTACTACTACATTTCTAGCAGAAACAACCCCTATGAATGACCCACATACAGAGATGCACTTGCACTATGCTTGCTAGCCCACACACATCTCAAGAATATGGTCCTTTCTTTTCATTCAGCAATACTATTCAACAAATGAAAAAATTTATATCAAAATATTCACTGCAAAAAAAACACCGACTCCAACTTCTTTTATCTTTGAATGGCATCTGTTGTGATATAGAAAAACGATTTGGGGTGAACTATGTGACTTGAAGCAACAACAGGAGCAGAGAATCAAAGCAACTACTGCGATCCAACAGCAAGAACATGAGCATGGTATCAAAGCAACTAATAACTCGTAACAACCCTAATATTTACCTCTGAATTAAAGTATTTTACTTTCTTTATATGTATTATTTGATATAACCTACATACTTACTAACTTTATTTATACTTACTGAGCTTTTTCTTCATATTAATAATTGGTCACATGGGTTTTTTTTTCAGTGGTTGTCATTTCTTCATTAGTATAATTAATATCATTTTTTTCCTGTCTAGGTACGTGGCTGAGGATCTATTTACAGAAGGAGAAGGTTTTCCTTAAACTTATAATATAAAATTAGGAGTTAAGCAGTCGTCGTGCAATATGTCTAGTGAATCCGATATACCATTTAAATGGTAAGATTTATGCATTCCTGTGCTGTTTTTGATAATTTCTCTAACAGTTTCGAACCTGAAACCTTGGTGTTTTATTTGACAATTTGGATTCTAAAATTTATATAAGACAAGTCTTCTCTTCTTTATTTAATAAATTAATTACCTATAATAACTCATTTTTAATAACTATAATTTATCCTTTTAAATTATGTCTTGAATTATTTAACTATGTACAATGAATATGAAGTGATTATATTGATTTCAAAGTTAAGTAATAATAAAATCATTTACGTTTCTCTTACACCATATTTTCATAAAACCTTTTAACATAGAGATCAAGAAAATTTCTTAGAAAGGAAGCTTCATTATTGTAATTATGGCCTTGGTTGCACTTACTTTTTCCTTCCTTGATTTGGAACAATACAATTTGTTTATGCATATTCTGTCTTCTTGCTTTTTACATGTAATTGGTATGTTAACGGAACTCTTGGATGTTGGCTGGCAAGTTTCACTCCTTCCTCTCTTGTAGCTGGTGAATCTACTGGAATTGATGGAGATATATGACAATCAGGTATTTATAAATACTTATTCCTCCCTTGATTTGGATTAGTGCAACTTGTTTATGCATATTCTGTTTATGCAACGTGTTATTTTTTGTTGTAGAATTACAGGGTATATTTATCATTTATCAATTTATCTTTCAAGCAATCTTTCACTCTAAAATGTGTATATTTATGATTTCTGATATTTTTATTTCTGCCTCTTATATATATAAAATGATACATACCTTATTGCAGTCTTTCAAATATATATCTAATGTGGTTATAAACAAAGCAACTAGAATGAAAGCTTGAATGTAATCAATAACTGAGTTTTTGACAACATTGTCTCAAGAATGTAATCAATGAATTTATTTATGTTAAAGTGATAACGAAAATTGACAAATTAACAGTTCTATTGACATAATGTTTTGCTAATGGTTATGATGTTTCTATTTACTCTTGTTAATTTACATTAAATCACCATTCTAAATAGGCACTACTGCATTTTTCCAATTTATAATTGATTTACTAGTAGATTTATTATGCCAATTTTTATTTGGAACTTATAAACTAACGATTCAATTTTATAACACTAACAATCTACTTCTACAATCACAATTTTTAATTTTGACACCATTGCATGCGAAGCAAAACTTTGTCAGTGCGTAGTCACTGTCGTCATCCCAAGTATCTACTTGTGTTGGAATTTTCTTCTCTCACAAGAAATAATGCAGTAAATGAGTACAGTTATGGACATTTTATGAGTCACCTAATTGTCTAAATTTTCCAATTTCAGTGGATTAGTAGTTGCATCTCAATTGTGCCAACTTTATTTTTTCATATACATATGTATGTAGAAACATATATACAGATGTAGTTACACTGTGCTTCTACAAAGTCTTAAGATTTTGGCATCATGAAGACATAACTATTTTTTTACATGCATTGAAATGAACTGGAGTTGAATCTTGAACTGCTTAAAATGTTGTAACAGACTAGGGCAAGTGCAAGATATAGGTAAGTAGGAGTAGGATCAAAGCTGGGAGGAACAATGACCATTCAACCATGTTGCAGGCCTTTCCCAATCAAATATAACTATTTTGATTGGTGGCCTTCACCCATTCTATATAGTAATAGGTTTGCCACCGGAGCTAGACTTTACCTCAATGATTCTTGATAAACTCCTAAAAGGTCCTGAGTTTCTTTATAGAACTTGCATGCAAAATCTTCTGACCTCAAATTTCAACGATATATCATCTGTGGTAAGTTTAGTCTTTGAAAGCTTCTGATAAAGCAGTGCTTGATCACTAGAAAATTTTGTTGGAACTACATCTTGACACATTTACATGCCCTTTTTTGTCTTTACATTTATTTGTCATTTTGTCACTAATAAGACATGGACATTAACTAAAGAAAAGTAGCATTAACAAAAGAAAAATAGTATACAGATTAACTAAAGAAAATTTAGTTATCATTTTATGTTTATGCTTCTTGTCGGTGCCCTTTTTTGTCTTTACACTTATTTGTAATTTTGTCACTAATAAGACATAGACATTAACTAAATCAAAGTAGCATTAACTAAATCAAAATAGTATACAGATTAACTAAAGAAAATTCAGTTATCATTTTATCTTTGTGCTTCTTCCCTCTACCGACAGGGACTACAACTAAGACAGTTGCTCCCTTGTTGTTTAATGCTCTTATAGTGTGCTTGTGAATTATTATTTTTTATGTTCATACTTGGATTATATACTATATATTTACTGTAAAGTATTTGATTTGGCTCTGAATGAATGGTTAATTTATTATCTTACAATTCGTAAGGTCATCATGCTGAATAATTTTTATCTCAACAGTTATATACCATATCTTTCGAGGAATGAAATCCAACGTCTAAGGAATATTTTCATTCGACTTCAAGTACTAATATCTTAGTATAGGAAGAAGGATTTTTTCTTGATGAACCTGGAGTTCAATATCATAGACTAACCATCTTCCAATAATGCTAAAAGCACCCCCAAAATGGACCATAACTTACCTCTTCCTCATAAATGCTACCAACCCCTTTTATCTTTGCTGTTAGTTACCCTACACCTACAAGAGGTCATATATGGTTACCCTACACCTAGAGGTCATATATATATATATATATATATATATATATATATATATATATATATATATATATATATATATGAGAGACTTTATTTGGAACACTGTAAGAATTCAATATTTTGTACTAGAAACTGACTCTGAATTCATTTCCTACTCTTTCCTTTGGTTCAAACAAAAAAAGTGATGTTTGGTATCATTCTTAAAATAAAAATATTATACTTTCCATATAAATTGAGAGTCATGTAAACTATATCATCAGTTTTCTCTTAATAGTACTATGTTGAAGTTGGAATTTTACAATTGTATTTTTCTACTTAATCTTATCAAAGAATTAAACTTAGAAGGAAAATCCATTCCTCATATTTCAAAAGGAGTGCATTTTATTTTCAAAAATAATAAAACATTGCTAAGGTATCAATTTTCTTTGAAATAAAGGATACTTATATATCTTAGTTATCTATTCTATACAAATAAAACTAGGAAGAGATTCCATTAACCACCCAATTTATGAGGCTTGAAATTATGTCCAATTCTCCCTCGTAGCCTATTTAGTTTTCAGAGAAATTTAAGAAAACAATTATTCTGAGACCTTAAGACCTCTACTCCAATACATAATTTTTTTTTTAGATTTTTTTGTAGGTTATGATCAACTCAAGAACACCCTTTATTAATACACCTACTCACTTTGACAACATCCTATCAAACTTTTTTCTCTTTGCCTCTTACTTCCCTCTCTAGCCACTCGTGGCCTTTTCCAAACTTAGATGTTTTCATTTAATCTTTCCATGGGAAGGAATTCAATATTTAACTATCTAGAACCATAAGATTTTATTTTGAAGTATTTCCCTGACTTAGAATAAATTTAAAACAAAAAATAAATAAATAAATACAATTGTATATTAAATTTCTTTTACCAACATATACCCAATACAAATTACCAATTCTTGCACAAGAAAACTTAAATGATGATTATTTACATGAACATGGGTGTTACATCTTCCCCCTTGAGAGAAACACCATCATAAATTTTTGTTATTGTCATTGGAATAGGTCATCGTATTACTCACATGACTTCAATAGAATTGTTTCTCTCTGACCTAGTATAAGTAGTGGCTATACAAGGAAATCTCCCCTATGTTCTAAGTGTTCCACATTATAAATTATTATTAACTGATGGTTATATGGTGAAGATCATTAAATTCATGAAAATATTGTTTATTAATTCTTTACCTGCACCTCTTTCCACTTAATAATATGTCTAGATTCATATACATATTTTTTAAATACAGAAATGTGAAACACATTATGGACTCGTATGTAGCTGGGTAATGCAAGCTGGTATAAAATATGTCCAATTATTTCTCTAATTATATCAAGGGATAATTTTTCACATCCCTTCCACTGCATGGTTAGTTTCCTGGGTTTTAGTGGAACATATATTTATAATCCCATTTTTCAAACACCTTATAAGTTATTTTCTTCTCCAGGTATGTTTTCTGTCTAGCTTGGGCGACCTTCAAATTTTGGTGAAACTTTCCATAATATCCCATCATTAACTTACCTTATGTGTGGTTCTAATAGATGGATGTTCTGCACATCCTTCCGTATAATACTTCGAAAGGGATTATCTTCAGGGATTTTTGTAATTGCTATTGTATGTGAATTCCACTAAGTCAAGGTACTTCTCAAACTTCTTTTTTTTCTGCATTACATACATTCTTAACGCTTATTTTACTCACTTCATCAACCCATTGATCTGTTGGTGATATGCAGTGCCAAACTAAATCTTATTTGTTAAACCTGTAAAGAGAGTTTTCCATAATGTTGATGTGAATTTAACATATCTATGAGAGATCATAACCTTTGGCATTCCATATAGTCTACAAATTTCCCACATAAATATGTCTGCAATATGCATTGTTTTCTATCTAGTTTGAACAGGGATGAGATTATATACTTTAGTGAATTTATCTACTACTACCATGATTGTATCATTTTTTTTTCTTAGTTTTAGACAATCCTACTATAAAATCCATAGTAATTAGTTCCCATTTCCACTTTGTAATAGGAAATGGGTGAAGCAACCCAACTATATGTTGATGTTAGTCCTTGACTTGCTGAATCTCCTATCATTTGGCCAAATATTCACTGATATATCCTCTCATTCTAGGCCATAAACAATTATTATTTATAACAGAGAAAAAATTCTGATATCTGAGATGGGCGTCATAAGGTCCCTTATGAAATTCATCCAATATTAGTTGTCTGGAAGTCATCAGATTGGAAAAATATTGTTAACACCAAAAATTGTACACATATTTGTACAAACCAAAAGATGCCCAAATTAGTGTGAAAAAATGTACAATGGAATATTTTCAAGCTGAAGACATTATGAATTCCAAAAATTTAAATTCTTTTAAGGTCTCATGTTTAAAATTAACACCTTGGGGCTTCTCTCAAGTATTAAATTTTGACCTTAATGCTTTTTCTTTGAAATCTCTACAGTAGAATAAAAGATCGATTGAGAAAATTCGAGACCACTTCCCATTATTGGAAGGTGATTGTGTGACATGTTTTGTCAAGGGCCATCGAATTTGAGTTGCCTTAAAGATATGTACCCCTTAAAGGAATCCTTTTGTCCTACTCGTATGTCATTTCATTTATGAACTAAGAGAGGGAAGATAGATTCAAAAAAATATATATAAATAGGCCATGTTAAAACTAAGAAAAGGAAATGTTAAGCTCACTACATTTCTCTCAAATAAATTTTACATTTCATTTGTTTAATTAGAAAAAGTAAGAGTATTAATATGTTGGTAATATTGATTCTAAGTGATCCACCATGCTAATGAAAGATGAATCCACCATTGAGAGAGCCTTCGTACTACTTTGAAAGAGAGGATAATGTTGCAAAGATATTGAGAAAAGGAACATCTTTTCCGAGTATTTTTTATCTATCACCATAGCTAAAAAAAATATATTCAAGTGTTTAGTATTCATCTATTTTATTCATCTTCTACCACTAGAATTCAATAGAGGGAGACATTTTCCATAATAGTGTTGACTTGTTTGCTTCATTAAGAATTATTTTTGTGTTTATCTCTTAGTTTTAGTTTATGTTTGCATATGCATTTTTTTAACAATTTCCAATAATTTTTTTATCTATTCTTGTTCACTAAAAACAACCAAATTGTCTATAATTCCTTGCAGCTAACAACCAACTGCTAAGGAATATTCTTTTGTTACACAATTTCTAAGAAACAAATATTACAAAATTCACTCTCCAGTTTCCTCTCTTTACTTTAACGATTGTGTTTGAAGGACCCTCTCTTTGAATTATCACGTGATAGGGTGGTCAAAATCTCTTTGGAATTTTTGCACGACCCGTAAGACCATTTTTTCCCGAGAAGTTTGGATTCTCATAGATTTTTTTCGACCACTCGAATCTATTTTATACTAACACGCTACTTCGTAGCTTTTGTTTAGAAATTTGCGTCATCATTTCTATGCACCATATAACCCATGTGGTTCCCAAAAAGTAGAAAAACCATTGTAACTTCACTTCTCTTAGGTGATTGACAACCTTTAGTGAATTTCCTTCACATATGCAATTTCTTTCAAGTCGCTTTAGATTACCTCGTTTCTTTACAAATAAATATTAGTGGAGAAATTAAATTATTTTTTATTTTTTGCAATTCTAAAATAGCTTAATTAGGGGTGTTAGTGTGTATTCTAATTGCAAGTGTACAAAAAAAACTCACTTTATCCATGCATAAAAAAAAACCCTAATATCAAATATGGTTGTCAATTTCCTTAGTCCTGCAATTAGTGATTAGAATAAATGCTAGAGAAATCTAGATCTATCAAGTTAAAGACATTAAACATCAAGAAATAAGCAAGATTTTCTCCATGCATCCAATGTACAAGACGAGTTTTTTAAAGAATTTTTTGTATTATGACACCTCAGAAGGGAACATAGAAAGATGTTAGTAGTCCCCCTCAATGGGATGGGTTCTTGCATGTCCTTAGTGCTTCATATCTAATATCTCTCTCTCTCTTGATGGTGCAGAAAATGTAGATGGAAATGGAACTCAAAGGGAGCTCACAAGCACAAAGAAGAAAAATATGAAAATTATGTATGATCAAAGTGAGACCAAAAGTATAGATCAAAATGTCATCTCTAGGCAACAAAAGGTAGTGAGTGAATGGAAAACCCTTCTATTTATAAAAAGATGTTGAGCTAGTCTAGATATTGGTGCATAATTAAAATATTATTAGCCAAATCTAGATCCAACTTTTACGGAATGTTTTATTATATTTGTTGGAGCGAAAAGGAATTTTGATTTGCTCAAATCCCTTTATTTAGAAACAATAAATAAATAAATGAAATATTTATTTTTCTAGGAAAGTGGTTAAGTAATAATTAAATAAATAGTGATTTATTCAATTATTTATAAATGATTAATTCAAATTTAACAAGGAATGTTATTAAATAATAAATTAAATAATTATTCCTAGAAAATAATAAGATAAATAGTGATTTATCTAATTAATTTTCGTGTTTTGGGTTAAATATGACCACGATAATTAGTTAAACAATGGTTTAATTAATTATCCCTAGAGGAAAATCAAAGAAATAAGAATTTATTTAATTATTCCTCATTGGGTTTCATGTTTAGACTAGAAATAACTTAATAAACTATGGGTTATTAAATTATTTTTCATAGTGAAAGCAATTTGACTATGGTAAAAATGGTCTTACATGGTGTAATTTAGTCCATATAATAGTAACAGGTTAGATAACAAAAAATTGGTGTAACACATTTCCCCCCAACGTGCGAGCATTAGGAGCTAATCGTATGGCCTAAGTACGTTGTAAGAACTTAATCACTAGTCACCGAAGGGGAGTTAGGGAGAGAAAAATATAAGGCGGACTGAAGCGAGAGAGGACAAGACCATGAGGAGGCGAGACTTACAGATGTGAAAAGTCTCTATTATGAGTGAGTACCTTATCTATATGAGGCACAGGAGGCATACCTATGTCTGCTGAGATAACAAAGTACAAATAATAATGGTGCATCAACAAACATGGGACTGAACTATATAGTACATGCTGGGATAAACACAGGCAAGATAAAAACATGATAATGGATCCCACATATATAGTGTGCCTGGGACAAAAACCAGGACTTATATAATAACATCTCACTACATGAGATATAATTACAACCAGAGAGGCACTGTAAAATAGGAAAGGGCTCTGAAAATCTAAATGATACATGAAAAATAAAAAGGCGCTACATGCAGCTAAGGCCCGAACCATCAAATATATGGAGGTGCATCCAAGGCTATAGTAGAGAGGTCATTTAGGCATGTGGGGGGCTACCTAAACGACGAACCCCTCATGAGGTCTGAAAAATCTAACACACACCGGGGAATCACTGGTACAATTTGTTGCATCAATGATTCGTCAAGTATAAAGATCTCGATCATGTTGTAAAGAGCTGGAACTAAGAAGAAATCAAATCAAAGGGAAATAAAGGGTCCATTTTCCTGATCTGAGGCACCAAAAAAGAGTGGGATATGGAACCAAGGTACACCTCCCTTGAGACCTGTCTTCTGGAATGAATAAGTTTATGTTGACATAAGGAGGCTGTAATATTCCCAAATGGGAAAAGCGGGAATATAGTGGAAAATGTTGGAACAATAGTGTAAATCATCATATAAAAGCAAGAGGCCAATATGGATACCTTTCATATGTTATAACAACAACAAAATATGAATAAATAATGGGCCATAAGATACACAACTAGAAATATCAAGCCTCCAATGAAAAAAATCCCTCAAATGAGGTGCTGCTACTATATATAAAAGCTGGAAGACTCTTACAACACTGTTTTAAAAGAACTTCTACAGAAAATTATTATACATCAGATCTAGGGCTTATATGTGCCTCAAAATATAGATCTAATATAGATCTGAGCACTATACAACCTCCTTTGAAGAACTCATTAAGGGTTTTCAGTAAAACATCATGTACAAGATGGGGATCTAGGCCCTAGGGCTGAAGATCCACTACAAAATACAGACCTGAAAAGTGTGGATGATATGATATGATCAGTATAATAGCCTCCTCCAATAGATCCTCTAAATGAAAGGCAAATACCTTTCACTAGAAAACCAGCTCTCCAAATGGTGTGTGAATCCACCCTGCAACTCCTCCTACAGAAATAACGCAGATCTGTAAGTAAAATGCATTGTAGGGATAAATAAATAGTTGGATTGATGCCAATATTATAAAATATGCTCAAGGGTATTCCTTAGTGTCCTCCCAATGGAAATGAAGCCTCGTCCACTGAAAATGAGCAATGAAATGACCTAGATCTAATCTCCACTACTGCAACCTACAAAATAACCAAACCCTCAACAGGATCTGTGCTATAAATGAAATATGAAGCTTGGTCTTAAGCCTGATAGTGTAAAATGTAGTATAAGACTCCTCCAAGAGCTTCTCAATGGAAGAGGTGGGATTCCCGATCAGGAACACCCTGTGCAAAACAACACTCAATCTCAGTTAAACAACAAGAGAAAGATATATGTCTAAACAGACCATATATTCAGAAATATCAACATACATAATAAACAATGGCTACCATCCTCTTCATTAAATAAGATATGAGCTTGAAAACCCTAAGCCCCATTCAATAATAGCACTACTTCCATGAAAAGTATATCCATCTAAAACTACACTGTCTTTCATTGATGACCACTCCTCCATGAGAGCACTGTTGATTTGGTCAATATTGACCCAGTCAAGGTGTTCCAACACCTTTTCACACCTAATGGTGCTCAATTAAGCTTCCAAGATTTATTTATTTCACAATGACATTTATTTACTCATTATTAAGGAGAATTTTGGACCTCCATTTTCCTCTTATTCATTAAAAAAAGCACCAATACAAAATTTAATATTCCAATTAGCTCATGGCTAATTAAGAATATAAAGAGGTCCGCTATAGGTGAGGCAATGAGGGATCCTCAACAAAGGAGTGAGGGATAATAGTAGTGTGACTGATAAATTGAAACTAGAGATGATGGTGGAATGGGGGGTATTGAGTAGTGGAATAATGACTTACCTTGTTAGAGCATAAAGCGCGTGGATGAACTGGCAGCTACTGACTCGACTCCAGAGGGTATATGGGATAGTATGACAAGGGGCCCAAATTTGCGACATGAGAGATGGAAAAAGTGATGAAGGATGGAAGGATATGACTGGAAACAAAGGGAACTCAAGACAAACTCTATGGATGTGATGAGGACACAACTTGGATGCTCTAAAAAATGGTGACACGATGATGCTGCCGTGCAGAATGGGCCCGGTGGGGCCCATAAAAACATGAGTACAATATGGTTACTCATGACCAAAATTGACATGAGCATGGACAAGTATAAAGGCAGGTATGGGCAAGTAATAAGGTACGGTTTGGTTGCAGCTGGTGAAAGAAAAATATAGGGTTTCTCTTTTAATAATGCATTTTCCCTACAATTTGATTCATTTGAAAGTGTATCCATGGCAAATGTAGAGAGGAGAAAAGGCGCTAAATATTGTAGTGACCATAGTGGACCAACCAACCATTGGAATGGAATTCCGGGACTTTCAGGTAGGCAGCCTTACTTGTCTAGGGATGGCCTTAATGCTTCTTGGAAGGATGGTTCCCGGTGAAGAATCAAAGGAAGGAAAGAATATAGGAATGAACTACTAGAGAAGTTCTAGAATCATTCCCACTCACCAAGTCAAACATACCAACCAAGTGGTAAGTATGGTAGCACATAAACTAGAATATTTGAAGAAATGGTATGAAGCATCTACGATACATGGATAGTCAGAGAGGATGGTAGGACAAAATATCCAAGGGATGGGAGGATAATTTACCATACCTAGATCAGTGGGATTTAAGCTGAGACTTATGAAAATCAAGTGAGAAGGTAGCCATGGGTGCCATCATGCCGCCAAGCATGGGATACTACCCTCAAGAATATGTGATGGGGGGGAGTGATCTGGTATGCAAAGGTGGGAATGATCCCCCTAGATAGAGGATTTTGTGGGGTTTGATGGTGTTGCAAGTGCTAAAATAATGGACTCAAGCCTTCAGTATCATAGAACATAAATTTCATTAAATTTGGAATAATTTTATTACAAAGAGATCACTAGAATTGAGGTTTCTGGCTATCTTGAAATTCTAGATCCACTATTTAATTACAAATTTAATCAAATATTTGTTATAGGCACTAAATCCTCAAGAGGATGGTTAGAATATATAGGGGCATAGGTGCCCCGCAATCATGTTATGGTCATGCAAAATGTATTTAGAAAAGTTGAATATAAACACATTTTTATGATGTGGTTCGCCATCTGTTTACATTATGGTTATGTTCTATGGGAAGTATGGATAGATGCAGCTCTAGAAAGGGAATGGAGGATTAATAGTCTATTTTGGTACTTGATATATGAAGCAAATGGACTAAATTTATGGGTTCACTTACATGGTGTTTGTTAGTGACCTATAAATATAGGATTCATAATTTTGCCTTGACTCATGGTAATCCTGTAAATATGTACATACTTTGCTTTTGCAAGTTGTATTCCCATATTTTGTAAAAAATTAAAAAAAAATTAAAAAAATCAAAAAAGAGGGTAAAAAGTCCTAAAAGAAAGATCAAAGGACTTAGAAAAAATAATAGACCCCAAAGAAAAATGAATAAAACATGAAAGTGTGAAAATCAAAATGCCACTTCTTTTACCTTTTACAGTTGATTATGGCAGAGTGTCAATAAATGCCATAATATGTGATGAGTTGAACAATTTAATCTTGACTCATCACTTTTCAATTTCACTTGTTGTAGATAGAGAATAAAAAATTGTCACATAGTCTAATCATGACAATTTAGTAGTTAGGTAGAGAATAAGTGAATCCAACAGCTTTATCTGGATTTCTGGATGAGATAAGTGTAGAATTAGATATTTTTATTTCTTTATGAAAGAATAAATGTTGTAAAGGTTGCTAGCTCAAATGCACCTAATCAAAATGGAAGAAAAAATGATAGCTGTTAAAATTGGGTAGGTAGAAGAAAGTGAGAAGCATCATTGTAAATATTATTCACCATGGTTGCAAATAATTAACTTCCCTTCCCCATAGCCATTTATCATTCTAAAATATTAGTCAGAAAAGGCCCAAGGCATTTCCTTGACTTCTGTTGGGACCGGACCCAAGGCTCTATGGCTGATTAGTTGAAAGTGTAAAATTTCTATATTAATCCCTCAAAATCACATCATTATTCCATTCATGCATTCATTTCCCTGAATAATCCTAAGTAAAAACCTCATTTTTACTTAAAGATACTCTAATTCCCATT
Source organism: Pinus albicaulis (assembly GCA_034641835.2). Taxonomy (NCBI): domain Eukaryota; kingdom Viridiplantae; phylum Streptophyta; class Pinopsida; order Pinales; family Pinaceae; genus Pinus; species Pinus albicaulis. Next base: position 1,318,464,486 of record CM076582.1, on the reverse strand, counting down.
TGATTAATTTCCCACATCACATGAATGCATAAAACCCTCAAAATTACATTTTATCATAAGTTAAAGTGATGAGGTTAGTATGATGCAAATTTTCCTTTAAACTTCACTTTACTTGGTTACGTTAATGTATTTTGAGTATACATTGTCCCCTTGTCATATTAACTTTAACTTACTTAATAACTCCTTAGAAAATAACCTTTTCCTATATTATATAATTCCCTTTTATAAAATAACCCCCAAAACCCATTAATATAAATTTAGCCAAAGTTATTTATCCCCACATTTGTAAATAAAACGCACATTATATCCCCTTTGGCTAATAATATCATTATATAAATATCCCACCCCGTATGGTTGTTAAATCATTTTGATTTAATTAACTGTATAATAAAAAGATATGAAAAAGGATTAAACATGTTTTTATATGTGTTTAACAAAAAATAACACCCGAAGTTTCGTTTAAAGTAAACTTCATACTAAAACCCATCCCTTTGTTTATTTTTCCTTTCCAGACTCCCTTAACCTAAGGTTAAAATTATAACCCTTTACAAATTCCTCAATACATATCCCATACAAAAATATTAACCTTGGTTAAAAGTCCTTTGATGCCCCACCCATCCATTTGATTTATGTATAAAAGTCTATTTTATATATAAATCTTTTATAAATTTCTCAGCCATTGGATTTAATCTTGGTTCTCCAATCTCCGTTATCTCTTAAATCCTACAGTTCTTAACAAACGCGATATTCTTATCCCCATATCCCTTCATTCCCTATCGCGTAGCATTAGAGCTGTCTGATCATCCCTTCACAATCCAACAATCCTTATCTAGTGTGATAACTTTACCCTTCCCACATCGCGCTAATTATCAACCGTTGATCTTCATTTACTTTTAAGATTTAACGATCCACATTTAACCCGATATCTCCATCTCCCGTCTCCACCAATGCTCATCGTGCCTAACATACACCATCGATCTATCACCCGTCAGATCTACAACCAAAAATAAAAGCCCCAGCCACACTACATTTACCCCACATCTTTCGAAAAAATCATGACCGTTCACTCCACTCTACTTGATCCGACAGTGCCTATTTCATTTTTCATTTTTAAAGTGATCGAATGAAGTTCCAAAAAATATTTTGTGAAAAAAATTGTTTTCCCAAACTGCCCCTTGCTGAAGTGTCTTAATTTGATTCGATCGCGTGCAAAAAGTGAATTTTTGCTTACCACCTCAGAGCTACACAAAAACCACCCAAGCCAAATCCAAAACTGCTCCCGCCATTCCTGCAATTGATGTGATTAAACTATGATTCGACTTATGGGTTAATACATTAAAACTTAATGTTTTTCATCACATTTTACCTATTTGCGCCAGTAAACCTTTGATAACCTTTGCAAAGCCTTTTTTCCTCATTTTCGAAGCCACTTGTGAACCAATATCCATTTGAACGACCATTTTACTCTGAAATTCATTCTTGAGAACCTTCATCACCTCTGATAGTCAAATTCACCTGAATTGAAGATTATGAGGCAGCTATAAGCTTCATCGACTTCAAATTACATCTTTCGTAGGTATTTTACACTATTCGACCTACAAAATACTTCAATTACAAAGTAAAAATACCATTTGAACTGTCATTTCCTTAAAACAGTTGAATTTCCCATATTTGAACTCTAAAAACCTCAAAAATACAGGGGAAACCCTGTCAAATTTTCTCCAGGATCTACATTTTCCATTTTAGCATGTTTTAATACCATTCCAAGATCATTTTCACTACTGAACTTCATCTTAAAAATCCTTTGTTCATAAAATACTCTTTTTATCATCCAGAACCCCACTCAGAGTTTAAATTTTGCCAGAAAAGTCCTTCAAACGCCTTATTGTTACCTTACGGTAAAAAAATCATATGTCAAAGTGTATCAGGTTCAAAGTGTCTCAGTAAAAGACAAATTCTACTACTGGTCATTTTCAATTACAACAGTGAAACAGTGAAAAGCAAAGATAAAAAGTATCAGGATTGAAAATGAAAAAGAAGGAGTGTTCTACAAACCATCTTCCATGAGATAATGCATCAATTTCCAGCAATTTTCCCAGCTAATCATAAAATTATTTTGATTATGATAAACAGTTCTATTTTTTCTTGTAAAAGAGGATAGCTTGCAAACTGTTTTGCTGTTGTCCCTCTTCTTATGCACTATTTCCTGGATTTTCTTGAACTATTATCTCAAACTTTGAGATATTTTGTAAATAATTCTATTGTATAAATACTTCATCTTTCGAAGTGTTCAGTGTGGAATAAAATCTAAGGATTAATATAGACTTATTTTTTTGAAACATTGGGATTTTATGTGAGTTAAGTTGAAGCAGCAAGCTAGAAACTGAAGAAAAAGACATCATAGTTAAGGATTCATGAGATAAACGGATGATTACAGGCTTTTCATGTTTTTATTGTGTATTTCTTTAAGTTTCATTCATATATCATATGTATTTTCCTTCTTAAATGATAAACTAGTAAAGTTATTATAGAATTAGTGTTAAAAAGCTCTTTGTATTTACTAGTTGTCATTATTCATGTTTTCTGCTGATTTCGAGACTAGAGAATTCTTAAATTCTCTTTAGTTTCGTATGACCTCACCTTTCCATCTTCCTTTCTATGATCTAAGGATTCTTAATTTCCCTTAGTCCAGAATTACATCATTTCATCAAATTAGCCTTTCAATCCCTCTAAAAGTTATTTAACTTTCCCTTAGCATATTTGCATCTTTTGACCTTAGTTTTCAAGTCTTGTTAGCTAGCAATTTGACCCCATTGCCCAATGGTTAGATAGATATTTTTATGGTTTCCTTTGTAATCCTTTATTCCCACCAAACTTTAAAAAAAAACCAAATTTTCCACTCATAGCTAGCCTAAAATCCATTACAAAAAAAAGCTAAATCTTAAGGAGAGATCCCTCTTCGGGATTCAGGAAGGCTAGATCCTGAAATCTAAAAGAGGTTCTTGGTTATCCTTGGTTTTCTTTAACTATAAACAAAAATCCCACGACCTAAGAATTACTAGGCTGATAACATACTGAAGACCATACTAGGGAACTAACCACTCTCGATTTTTAAGTTTAATCTTGGAGGAATATTTTTAAACATTATCTTTTCTACTTTAAGATTAAGTTTAAAGGTTGTGGGTATTTACCCAATAAACATTTTGGCTCCCAAGAAAGTCTATTACAGTAGATCCAACCCTGATCCCAATCCTCCAGATATAGTAGACAGTCCGGACCAGATAGGAAAAAAGAAAATACAAATTGATAGTTCAGAAACTGAAATACCTCTGAAAAGATTTGATTCTTTACCCAAAGAATTAGTAAGCTTATCATATATTGAATTTGACTTGAAGTTTGAAAAATCACTATTTAGAATCAAGTCTGAAACTAATTTAAAGGAAGTTGTTTTAGATCTTGTTTTTACTTCTTATGTGAGTGAGAAACATAAAATTATTTCAGTACCTACTAAATTAGACAAAACTTAAAAGTCAAAGTCCAATAAAAAGGGTAAGTGTCACAAAAATTAAAGACATTGAAGAAGCTATTAAGTGAGCCAATTTTTTGTCTCAATTAAAACCTCCAGTTTCCCAACTATACACCATAGTCTTTCCAGCATCAGATTCTACTCTGTATGCGGCCACTTCATTTACGGATTCTGCTCTCAATTCACCTCAAGAGCCTATAAGTCCCGAGTTGCCTCTGCAGCATAGGATCATATATTCATCATGTCCTCAATCCACCACTAGTTCATCAACATATCCATTCATCCCTGAGTTTCCCTTGCAGACCAAAGTAGTATTTCCATCATTTACATAGTCCACTACATCGATTACAAGTATAAGCTCTAGCCATACTACTTCTTTTTCATCTCCTTCAAAAAGCTCTTCAAGTACATCCATTGTTGTAACCAGCACTATCCATTTCACTACTACTGTTCCTCCCAGTTTAGCAAAAGTCCAAGCTATGGCAGTGAGATATGCACCCTTGGTCTTACCTCAAAATCTCCATGACATGCCCCAGAATTATCAAAAAGATATCCATTGTTTGATAATCTTTCAGAAATTACTACACAACAAATTATCACCAGAATGAAAGATTTTTGGGAAATTTAGAAGATAGATGAATATGATGTCCAAATGAGGTTGTTTGCACAAAGCTTAATTGGAGAAGTGAAAACATGGTTTAGAAGTTTAGGTTCTAGTAGTATAGTAAACCTAGCTGCATTCCATAGAGCATTCCTAAATAAAAGGGAAAAGAAGAAGAATCCTATGCAAATACTATCTAAGTTTGATGTTGTTAAGAGAGCCCCCAATGAGTCTGTCCAAGATTTTTGCACCAGATACAACATTTTTTACAACACTATTCCTGCAGACCTTAAACCCACTCCGTACTTCGTGCTACTCAAATTCCCTGATCATTTTGATGTAGACATGGCTTACCAACTTAGAGAAAGAGATGCAAATACCCTAGAACAAATGAAACAAAACGTTGTAGGTTTAGAAATCAATATCCTTGACAAGAAATCCAGAATGAGAAATGAGAGGAGGGTTACTATCAAAAAAGAAGCTTCACACTTAGATGGTAAATTTGATTTTATTACCAAAACATTAGAAAAATTAGTTGAGAGACTAGATCACATTGAAAGAAAACCACAATGGGAAAATCAATCCCAAATCAGGAATCCCAACTACAGGAAAAACAACAATCCTAGGAAAGGTAAGGAACCTTCCCTAGATCAAAATATCAGACCCTCATTCCAAGAAAACTTTAGAGAAAGTTCACAAAACAATTTTGAGGAGGATGAGGAAGAAATCAACATAGTTATGGGGATAGACGAGAGTAATAAGAGTTTCCTCACTCAGGAGGACCAGGAGCTCTTTGAGCTACAAAAGTTCAAAGTGGAATCTGGGGAATCCTTCAATTATAAGCAAGGTTATGATTTTGCAATCAATGAAATTCATAGTCAATATAAACTTAGGAGCAAGAAAACAAATGAGCCTACTAAAAACAATGCTCCAACTCAACAAAATCAAAATAAAAAGAAGACTAAGGCTCCCAAAACAAAACTTTTGCAGATTCTTCCCAAAGAAAATAAACAAAGTTCAAACCCACCCAGTCCTAAAAACAAAAATTAGTCCTAAGATTGTAGATATCACTGATGAGGTGGCTCAAACCTCTAAAGATACCCGAAAGGCTAATACTACAAAAAACACCAATTCAGTAACAATCAATGAGCCAAAAAAGAATCCAGCTGACTTAAAAGCATAAAATCCTGAATCTTCTGCTAAGAATCCCAAATCTGATAAACCATCTGCTAACACTCAAAACATTCATGAAAAAACAATTAAAGATAGTAGAAACCAAGAAACTCAAATAGAATATAAAATAAAACCTCAAAACAAAGGTAAAACTGTTGAAACCCAAGAAAAATCATCACAAAATACAGTTCCAAAAGATGAAATAATCCAGGCTATCAAATCTCAGTCAACATTTAATATGAAATCCGAAATATCCAAGTTAAAAATAGTTGTTCCCTTAGTTGAATTGGCTAAAAATGACTTGTATAGACAATTACTACTAAAACGTTGAATGTGAATGAAAATGAGGATACAATAAATATGAATGATGATAGACCTGAATTAATCTTTGGTCCATCTGTAGATGGTAAGCATTCATATGGGTCATTAACTCCATTTTATTTAAGTCTTACAATACATGAACATATATTACACAATGCTATGCTAGATACTGGAGCTTCCCACAATTTAATGCCTAGAGAAATAATAGAAACCCTGAATCCAGACATAACCCGGCCATATAAAGACCTGTTTTCATTTGATTAATCCAAAGTCCAATGCATATGATTGATTAAAGATCTGTGTGTAAACTTAGTCCAATATCTTGGTAAAAGCATGATCATGGATGTTGTGGTATCTAATATCACGCCAAAGTATGGCATGCTTCTTTCTCGCTCATGGGGAGAAAAGTTTCAGGGATCTCTACAACTTTACATGAGTTATGCCACTATCTCAGTATTTGGACAGCCCAAAAAGCTTTACAAAGAAACGTTAATGAAGTATATGATCAGTAGTGCTGACAGACCCATCAATTATCCAATATATTCAACACCTACTGATCTTGACTCCTTCATTCTCAATAACTCTAATCATGATAATAACCAAACTGAACTCACTGATAAAAAGCTTAAAATAATGGATGATTACATTGGTCATGAGGCTTTATGACATTTATATTTTGATGGATCAATGAGTAAATTAGGAGTTGGAGCTGGTGTATAGATTACCAACATTGAAATAAATCAATCCCAAGGACATGCCTTTAGATTAAATTTCAAGTGTACCAATAACATGGTTGAATATGAGGCTTTAATCTTAGGTTTGAAAATTATTAGAAAATTGGGAGGGCAAAGAATATTAGTCATGCGAGATTAAGAATTAGTTATGAAGCAAATCAACGAAAAATATTCTGTTTGCAACCCTAGGCTGGCCAGATATAGGGACACAGCAACAGATTTGGTTGATGATCTTTTAGAAAGAAAGTTTTCTATCATCCCTAGAAAACAGAACATACAAGCCCATTGTTTAGAAACCTTTTCCAGCAGTTGTAAATTTCCATTTTCACCGTTACAAAAATACATTGCTGAAATCAAACACAGACCTATTGTCCCAGATAATGTGAAATACTGGCAAATTTTCTCAGAAGATGAACAAATTTATCACTTTTTGAACAATGAGAAAGAATTTCAACATTGTCAAATCGATAATGATTGTAATATAGATTCACCTTGCGATATAGATTAAATTTTTTCTCAAATAGATGATTTAGATAATTTAGATGTACATAATTTTGATAGACCTACTATATTTACTCAGAGTGACATAGATGAAATGGAAAAAGTAGATATAGTGGAAATGATGGAAGATGAACCAGATTTGATTGATTTAAAACATAACATTTTACCCAAAGGTTTGGCTCCCCTAGAAGACTTGTTTGATTCCAATGATGTGCCCAAAAGGCAAAAAATGGAACCAGTTAGGTCTAATATAGAAGAGTGTAACATAGGAATAGATGAAAAACCAAAAATGATTGAACTATCAAAATCCTTGTCATCATAAGAAAAGGTTAAATACATAGAACTTTTGAAAGAATATCAGGACATCTTTGCATGGAGTTACAAAGATCTGAAAACTTACAACAAAGACATAATTCAACATAAGATTCCTTTAAAAGAAAATAAAAAGCATTTTCAACAAAACTAAGAAGGATTAATCCAATCTTATTACATCTAATCGAGAAAGAAGTTAAAAGAATATTTGATGCACAAATAATCAAACCAGTCAGGTATTCTAACTGGGTTTCTAATCTAGTGCCCACCAGAAAGAAAACAAGATAAATTAGACTCTTTATAGATTTCAGAAATCTTAATAAGGCTTCCTTGAAAGACAATTACCCCTTGTCCAAAATGGATCACATTTTGCAGAGGGTGGAAGGTTCTTCAAGAATTTCTTTATTAGATGGTTTCTCTAGTTATAATCAAATTCTAGTTCATAAATATGATCAAACTAAAACTTCGTTTACTACTCCTTGGGGCACTTTCATGTACATGAAAATGCCTTTTGGATTAAAAAATGTAGGAGCTACTTTTCAGAGAGAAATGGATATTTCCTTTGCTAAAGAGATCCATGAATTTTTAGTTATTTATCTTGATGATATTACTATCTTTTCAAAAACAAATGATGAACACTTAGATCACCTGAGACAAGTTTTTATCAAATGTAGAAAATATGGTATATATATTAATCTTAAAAAGACTATTTTTGGACTGGAAGAAGGAAAATTGTTAGGCCACATAATCTCCAAAGAAGGCATTAGAATAGATCCTGCAAGAATTGAAGCAATTTTTAACATTCAACCACGAAGAAACATAAAGGAACTTCAAGTATTTTTGGGTAAAATCAATTTTCTAAGAAGATTCATCTTTAATCTGACTGAAATTATAAAAGATCTCAATAATATGCTTAAAAAGGGCTCTTCAATAAAATGGACAATAAAGGCCAAAGAATCTTTTGAATCCATAAAATAGGCCTTGACAAAAGCACCAGTCCTCATCAACCCAAATTATAAAAAAGATTTCATAATCTTTTCCTTTGCATCTGAACAGACCATAGTTGCAGTTCTTCTGCAGAAAAACAATCAAGGTTTTTAACAGCCAATTGCATTCTTTAGCAAATCCCTCGGAGATGCACCTCTGAAGTATAATATAATGGAAAAACAAGCTTTAGCCTTGGTTAAAGCCATCAAGGATTTCAGAGTGTATACACTTCATTCACATATCATTGCATATGTCCCTAATGCAGTAATTAAAGACATTCTGACACAAGATGGACATGATAGTACGAGAGGAAAGTGGATAGCCACAATCCTTGAATACAATCTGGAAATCAAACCAGCAAAGCTCATTAAAGGACAGGGTTTAGCCAGATTGATGATTGAATCAAATTGTAATGCTTTAGATATTAATTTCATTACACAAATAGATGACCGGGAGCATATGGCGACTCCATTGATCAGTGAGGCCTATCTAGACTCACCATGGTACTCTGATATTATCTTTGTACTAACACATTTACAAGCTCCTCCTAAGCTAACTAAAACCAAAGAAAGATTCATCAAACATAAAGGAATGAGGTTTTGTATCTTAAACAATGCACTTTACCGGAAAGAGAATACTGGGATTTTACTAAATTTCTTATTAAAATCTGAGGCTGACAAAATTCTTGAGGAATTTCATGCAGGTGACTATGGAGGCCACCTATACTAGAAGAGTACAGGTGATAAAATACTGAGAGTTGATTTTTACTGGCCAAATTTATTCTCTGATGTTAAAAAAATTGTTACCTCTTGCCATAAATGCCAAATTTTTGAAGGGAAAAAGAAACTATTTCCTTTACCCCTTAAGCCTATATCCACTGAAAACCATTTCAACTATGGGGGCTAGACTTCATTGGTGAAATACATCCTTCCTCTTCAGGCCAACATAAATGTATTTTAACTGCTATATATTACTTTACCAAGTGGATAGAAGTCATTCCCACTAGGCAAGCTACTGATTCAGTTATATTCTCATTTATAGAAAGTAATATTTTATCAAGATTTGGATGCCCACATAAAATTATTACTGACAATGCAACAACATTCAAGTGCAAGAAAATGACTTCTTTCTGTCATAAATAACATATTACCGTAGGTCATTCCACAACATATTATCCCCAAGGTAATGGTTTAGCTAAATCATCCAACAAAAGCTTAATAAATATCATCAAAAAACTACTCCAAGAAAATAAAAAGACATGGAACAAAAATTTAGTCTATGCCCTATGGGCTGATAGGCTTACCACAAAAAATTCTATTGGAACTTCACCTTATCAGATTGTTTATGGAACAGATGCAGTTTTCCCTTCTTCCTTGGGTGTTCCTATCATGAATATTATCCAGGAATCACAGGAGGAAACAAATGATATTCAACAAAGAATCAATGAAACCATACATCTCCAACAAACTAGAGAAGAAGTTTATGAAAAATCACAAGTTTTACAGGATAAAATTAAAAAGATTTTTTATAAAAGGGTTAAAGAAGATGATTTTTTAATAGGAGATCAATTTTTGAGATGGGATTCACGAATAGAGGATAAAGGCAAACATGGAAAGTTTGACTTTCTATGGCAAGCACCATATGTGATATATGGTTACATAGGTAATAATTCCTTTTTCATCAGGAATTCGGATGGAACTGAACTTCAAGAAGGACCAGTGAATGGTAGGATGTTGAAACACTACTATTCTACAGAGTCACTCAACAGTTATATTGATTTACTTTATCATTGTAAATAATCATTGCAAGTGTGTAGATTGGATTGGAAATTTTATCTACAAAGTTGAAGCCCGAAGAGAAGGCCCTAAGCTTTGCAGTATAAAATGTCATAAGTATGAATTGTTGTAGAAAATAGAAGAAAATTACAGGATCACCAAAGTTAAATATGAAGGCTATTGATCTCAGAGTTCTTGACATTTCACCAGGAAATGCCATCCCCAAGTGAAGTTGATGTTATTGACCTATAAATATAGGATTCATAATTTTGACTTGACTGATGGTAATCTTGTAAATATGTACATACTTTTCTTTCTACAAGCTGTATTCCAATATTTTGTAAAAAATAAAAATCAAAATCAAAAAAATCAAAAAAGAGGGTAAAAATTCCTAAAAGAAAGATGAAAGGACTTAGAAAAAATAATAGACCCCAAAGAAAAATGAATAAAACATGAAAGTGTGCAAGTCTAAATGCCACTTATTTTACCTTTTACAATTGATTATGGCAAAGTGTCAATAAATTCCATAATATGTGATGAGTTGAACAATTTAATCTTGACTCGTCACTTTTCAATTTCACTTGTTGTAGATAGAGAATAAAAAATTGTCATACAGTATAATCATGACAAATCAGTAGTTAGGTAGAGAATAAGTGAATCCAACAGTTTAATCTAGATTCCTGGATGAGATAAGTGTAGAATTAGATAGTTTTATTGCATTATGAAAGAATAAATGTTATAAAGGTTGCTAGCTCAAATGCACCTAATCAAAATGGACGAAAAAATGATAGTAGTTAAAATTGGGTAGGTAGAAGAAAGTGAGAAGAATCATTGTAAATATTATTCACCAGGGCTGCAAATAACTAACTTCCCTTCCCCATAGCCATTTATCATTCTAAACTATCAATTAGAAAAGGCTCAAGACATTTCCTTGACTTCTGTTGGGATCGGACCCAAGGCTCTATGGCTGATTAGTTGAAAGTCTAAAATGTCTATATTAATCCTTCAAAATCACATCATTATTCCATTCATGCATTCATTTCCCTGAATAATCCTAAGTAAAAACCTCATTTTTACTTAAAGATACTCTAATTCCCATTTGATTAATTTCCCACATCACATGAAAGCATAACACCCTCAAAATTACATTTTATCATAAGTTAAAGTGATGAGGTTAGTATGATGCAAATTTAACTTTAAACTTCACTTTACTTGGTTATGTTAATGTATTTTGAGTATAAATTGTCCCCCTGTCATATTAACTTTAACTTATTTAATAACTCCTTAGAAAATAACCTTTTCCTATATTATATAATTCCCTTCTATAAAATAACCCCAAAAACCCATTAATATAACTTTAGCCAAAGTCATTTATCCCCACATGTGTAAATAAAACCCACATTATACCCCCTTTGGCTAATAATATCATTATATAAATATCCCGCCCCCTATGGTTGTTAAATCATTCTGATTTAATTAACTGTATAATAAAAATATATGAAAAAAGATTAAACATGTTTTTATATGTGTTTAATCAAAAAATAACACCCAATGTTTCCTTTAAACTAAACTTCATACTAAAACCCATCCCTTTGTTAATTTTCCCTTCCCCGACTCCCTTAACCTAAGGTTAAAATTATAACCCTTTACAAATTCCCCGATAAAATTCTGTTTTATATATAAATCTTTTATAAATTCCTCAACCATCGGATTTAATCCTGGCCCTCCGATCTCCGTTATCTCATAAATCCTACGGTTATCAACAAACACGATATTCTTATCCCCATATCCCTTCATTCCCTATCACATAGCATTAGAGTTGTTCGATCATCCCTTCACAATCCAACGATCCTTATCCAACGCGATAACTTTACCCTTTCCACATTGCGCTAATCATCAACTGTTCATATTCATTTACTTTTAAGATCTAACGATCCACATTTAACCCGATATCTCCATCTCCCATCTCCACCACTACTCATCACACTTAACATACACCGTCGATATATCACCCGTCAGATCTATGGCCAGAAATCAAAGCCCTAGCCTGTAGGTTTTAACCCTGGACATAAATTATCTACACACGAATGTTATAACAGAAAATAAACAATAGCGAGAGCATAAAACATAAAACAGATAAACACAGAGATTTTCCCCTGGATCCCAAATCGGGATGACCAGCTTGATTTTTCATTATAATCCTTTTAGTGTTACAACACATATATATACATGTCGAAGAATACATAAACCCCAATCCATTAACCCTAGATTAGAACATAACCATAGTTCCCTTTACTGGATCTACAAAATACCAGGGGCCGAAAACCATCGTACCCTAAAACCATATGCAAACTCATGCAAAAAACATGGGTGGGTCCGCCTATGAGTGGGTCCACACACCAAAACAATTTTCGCCGGGGCGATGCCCCGGACCCCAGCATTGGGGGCTGCCTCCCCCCTTCTGAACCCTCTGCTGTGCCCGGCGCAATGTACAGCGCGTGGGGCTAGTCGTGGAAATAATATAACACATACCCAACATTCTCCCACTTGTTGTTTTCTTTCCAAAGGGGGCCACAGGAGAGCTTAGTCATTCGGCCAATTATTCAACACCCATTGTTTCTCTACAACAAGAGAACTTCTGAGTGCTCACATACTTCATCAATGCATCTGCAACATTCTTCAAAGTGTCCACATTTACCATCAACACCCTTTTAGCCTCAACCATATCTCTAACAAAGTGATATTGAGAGTCAATGTGCTTTGTCTTTGAATGGTAAGCAGGGTTCTTAGCCATGAAAATTGCACTTTGGCTATCACAGTCTATCCTTATAGCTTGCTGTACCAACCCCATACTTGAACACAATCTCTACAACCAAATTGCTTCCTTGCTTGCATGAGTGGCTGCTATGTATTCTGCCTCTGTAGTTGAAAGAGCCACTACAGACTGTCTTTTACTCATCCAACTGACTGTGCCTCCAAATAGGCTAAACACATACCCACTTGTAGATCTTCTTTGGTCCAGATCTCCAGCCTAGTCTACATCAAAAAAACCATGAATGTCCAACATTCTTTCCAATCCTAGTCTTCCCTGGTAGCACAAGCCATAATCACTAGTGCCACGTAAATATCTGAAAACCCGCTTCACTGTTGTCCAATGCTCCTTCCCTGGGTTTGACATAAACCTGCTCAATACTCCCACTGCATGTGCAATGTCTGGTCTAGTAGAGACCATTGCATACATCAAGCTACCCACTGCACTTGCATATGGAACACGGGACATATACTCCTCTTCTTCTTGTGTCTTAGGACACTGTTCAACAGACAGCTTTACACCTACAGGAATAGGAACCTTCACCGGTTTACTATCCTACATATTGAACCTCTGCAATATAGTCTCGACATACTTCCTCTGGTTTAACCAGAGCTTCCTCTTTGCCCGATCTCTCTTAATTTCCATGTCCAAAATATAGTTTGCAGCACCCAGATCCTTCATGTCGAATTTGGAGAACAGTTGGGTCTTCAAATCTTGGATAATTTCTTTGTCATTTCCAATCAACAACATATCATCCACATACAAGACCAAATAAATAACACGGTCACCAATTAATTTAAAATAAACACAATGATCCTCCTTTCTTCTGGTGAAGCCAAGTCCCCGTATATAGGTATCAAATTTCTGATACCACATCCTTGGTGACTTTTTTAACCCATACTTCTTCAACCTGCATACCAGTTATTTTTTACCCTTCACCATAAAGCCTTCAGGCTGCTTCATGTAGATCTTCTCTTCCAGATCCCCGTGAAGAAATGTTGTCTTCACATCCATCTGTTCTATTTCAAAATAAAATGCAGGAGCAACAGATAAAAGTAATCTAATAGAAGTAACCTTGGCAACAGGAGAAAAAATATCACCAAAATCAATTCTCGGCACCTGGGAATAACCTTTTGCTACCAACCGAGCTTTGTATTTCTCCACCTTGCCTTCTACATTCATCTTCTTCTTAAAAACCCATTTTCTCCCAATGGGCTTCCTTCCAGCCTGCAACTCCACCAGATCCCATGCCTCATTTTTGTGCAAGGATGCCATTTCATCAACCATGGCCTCCTTCCATAGTTTTCCATCCTCAGAATATACTGACTCCCTGATAGTTCTGGGATCATCATTAGTTATAGTTAAGGAAAAACCTGAATAGAAAGTAGATGGAATATACCTTTCTGGTTGCCTTCTTTCCCAAACTGATCTTCTCAAAGCTGGAGTTTGTGGCTCTTCCTCTTCTGAATCTTCTTCTACTGTAGAGTATGATTCATCCTCCTTTAACTAAAACTCTATCTTCTTAGGTTCCTTTGGTATGATTTCATGTTTAACAACATCTTTCACCTCTCTAAACACCACATCTCGACTGCACACAACCTTCCTTTTTTCCAGGTTCCAAAGCTTGTAACCTTTTAAACCATCCTTATACCCAATAAAGATGCACCTTTCAGATTTATTATCCAACTTGTTCCTTTTCTCCTTTGGAACATGTACATATGCATCACATCCAAATACCCTTAAATGTGAAAGAGAGGGTTTCTTACCAGTCCATACCTCATGTGGAGTCTTATCCTCCAACACTGATGAAGGTGATCTATTAACTAAGTAACATGCAGTCTCCACTGCCTCTGCCCAGTATTCTTGTCCTAACCTGGTATCACCGAGCATGCTTCTTGCCTTTTCCATCATCGTTCTGTTAATTATTTCTGTAGCTCCATTTTGTTGAGGTGTGTATGGAGTAGTCTTCTGCCATGCTATACCACACTTCTTACAGAAATCTTCAAATTCCTTCTTGCAGAACTCCCCACCATTATCTTTCCTTAGCGCCTTTATCTTCTTCTCTGTCTGGTTTTCCACCAGAGCCTTAAATTCTTTAAATTTGTCAAAGACTTTAGATTTTTTCCTCAAGAAATATATCCATGTATTCCTTGAGAAGTCATCTATGAATGAAACATAGTACATAGACTTTCCCAGTGATGGAACTAACACAGGTCCAAACACATCACTGTGCACAAGTTCTAATATCCTGCTCGCCCTCTTAGCACCAAAATGAAAACTCACCCGATTCTGCTTCCCATATACACAATGTTCACAGAAATCGAAATCCAGAGAGAAATTAGACATACCTTCTACCATACCATTTCTATGTAGTATCCGAAGGCCCTTCTCTCCAATATGTCCAAGCCTTTGATGCCATAGCATGGTCTTTTCTCCAGAGACAGCTAGGCTTTCCGCTCCAATTTCAGGAACCACATAACTATTACACCCATCAATAACAGTGCTACCTTGTAGCTTGTACAGAGTTCTAGTCTGAACTCCTCGCATTAATACCAGTTCTCCCCAAACCATCTTGCAGGCATCTTTCTCGAACACTGTTTTTACACCTGCATCATCCATCTTGCTTACAGAAATTAGATTTATGGCCAATGCAAGAATATGCAGAACACCAGGAAGTGTTCTAATCCTTCCACTTTGTAGCTTCATCTTGACCTTTCCACGTCTGATGATTTTTTCCTTCCTATCATCCCCTAGGAAGACATCACCATCATATTTCTCATACTCATAGAACCACTCCCTATGGCGAGTGAAGTGAAAGGATGCACCTGAGTCAATCAACCATGACTCATGATCTACATGTGTATTTGAAGAAGAAGCCAAATACACATCCCCACCTTCATCCGAGGTAGTTTTTGCCTCTGCAGAAGGAGCATCATCAGATCCATTTCCTTTCTCAGGAGCTTTAGATCTGCACTCCTTTTTGTAGTGCCCTTCGTTTCCGCATTTCCATCATACCTTTACAAAATTTCCAGGAGATTTAGATCTCCCTCTAGATTTGGATCTCCCACTCGAAAATTTATTCTTGTTTCTATTTTGGGACCTTCCTCGTACAAATAAGGCATCTCCATTTTGGCCCTCCATATTTCTTCGTCTCATTTCCTCCGATAGCAAGGCTAAGACAATGTCATCAAAATTCAAGGTAGTTTTATTGCTACCTATTGCAATAACCAGACTATCCCACGAGTCTGGTAGAGAACACAACAAACTGATGCACTTATCTTCATCTGATATTTTAATATCAATAGATGACAACTGACTTACCACAGTATTGCAAGTGTTCAGATGCTCTGTCACTGAGTCTCCATCCTTCATCCTCAGGTTATACAGTTTTTTCTGCAAGAACAACTTATTCACCAGAGACTTGGATTGGTACAAAGTCCCAAGTCTTTCCCATAAATTCTTCGCCGTAGCTTCCCCAGATACACTCAACAAGACTGAATTTGAGACACACAACTGTATTGTGCTCTTAGCCTTCTGATCCAGTTTCTTCCAGTCTTCATCTGACATTGCCATTGGCTTAGTATTTGGATCTACCGCGATCCACTGATCTTTATCCACCAGTAGATCCTCCATCTTGAGCCTCCACAACTCAAAACTCTCACCATTAAATTTCTCGATCTATATCTTTTCGCCGCTCGCAATCTTCTTTCACCGCAAGAATCGATCTCGCAGATCTCCCACTAAACAGGGCCTACCTCAGGCCCAAGAAAAAAACCCTCAGTAGCAAAGGCGTCCCGTTGAAGCCTAAATAGCTCTGATACGAAATGTAGGTTTTAAACCTGAACATAAATTATGTACACACGAATCTTATAACAGAAAATAAACAATAGCAAGAGCATAAAACATAAAACAGATAAACACGGATATTTTCCCCTAGATCCCAAATCGTGACGACCAGCTTGATTTTTCATTATAATCCTTTTAGTGTTACAACACATATATATACATGTTGAAGCATACATAAACCACAATCCATTAACCCTGGATTAGAACATAACCATAGTTCCCTTGACCAGATCTACAAAATACCAGGGGCCGAAAACCATCGTACCCCAAAAGCATGTGCAAAATCATGCACAAAACATGGGTGGGTCCGCCAATGAGTGGGTCTGCACACCAAAACAATTTTCGCCGGGGCGTTGCCCTGGACCCCAACAGTGGGGGCTGCCTCCCCCCTTGTGACCCCCCTGCTGAGCCCGGCCCAACGTACAGCGCGTGGGGCTAGTCGTGGAAAGAATATAACACACACCCAACACAGCCCCACTGTATTTACCCCGTAGCTTTCAAAAAAATCCTGACCATTCGCTCCACTCCGCTTGATCTGACGGCACCTATTTCATTTCGCATCTTTAAAGTGATCGAACGAAGTTCCAAAAATATTTTGTGAAAAAATTTGTTTTCCCAAACCGCCACTTGCTGACGTGTCTTAATTTGATTGGATCGCGTGCAAAAAGTGAATTTCCGCTTACCACCTTAGAGCTACGTGAAAACCACCAAGGCCAAATCCAAAATCGCTACTGCCATTCCTAAAATTAATGTGATTAAACTATGATTCAACTTATGGTTTAATACATTAAAACTTAATTTTTTTTTATCAAATTTTAGCTATTTGCACCAATAAACCTTTGAGAACCTTTGCAAAGCCTTTTCTCCTCATTTTTGAAGCCACTTGCAAACTAGTATCCATTTGAATGACTATTTACTCTGAAATTCATTCTTGAGAACCTTCATCACCTCTGATAGTTGAATTCACCTGAATTGAAGATTATGACGCAGCTATAATCTTCATCGACCGCAAATTACACCTTTCACAGGTATTTTTCACTATTCGATCTGCAAAATACTTCAATTACAAAGGAAAAATACCATTTGAACTGCCATTTCCTTAAAACAGCTAAATTTTTCTCTTTGAAGTCTAAAAACCTCAAAAATACAGGGGAAACCTTGTCAAATTTTCTCAAGGAACCGCATTTTCCATTTTAACAGGTTTTAATGCCATTCTAAGATCATTTTCACTGCTGAACTTGATCTAAACAATCCTCTGTGCATAAAAAACTCTTTTTATCATCCAGAACCCCACTCAGAGTTTAAATTTTTCCAAAAAATTCCTTAAAACGCCTTACTGTTACCTTAGGGTAAAAAAATCATATGTCAAAGTGTATCAGGGTCAAAGTGTATCAGTAAAAGACAAATTATACTGATAATCATTTTCAATTACAACAGTGAAATAGTGAAAAGCAAAGATAAAGAGTATGAGGATTCAAAATGAATAATAAGGAGTGTTATACGAACCATCTTCCATGAGATAATGCATCAATTGCCACCAATTTTCCCAGCTAATCATAAAATCAGTTTTATTAGGATAAACAGTTCTATTTTTTCTTGTAAAAGAGGACAGCATGAAAACTATTTTGCTGCTATCCCTCTTCTTATGCACTATTTCCTAGTTTTTTTTGAACTATTATCTCAAACTTTGAGATATTTTGTAAGTAATTCAATTATATAAATACTTCATCTTTCGAATTATTCAATGTGGAATAAAATCTAAATATTACTATAGACTTATTTTGTTGAAACAGTGGGATTTTATGTGAGTTAAGTTGAAGCAGCAAGATGGAAACTGAAGCAAAAGACATCATAGTTAAGGATTCATGAGATAAAGAAATGAGTACAGTATCTTCATGTTTTTATTGTCTATTTCTTTAAGTCTCATTCATATATCATATTGATTTTCCTTCTTAAATGATAAACTAGGAAATTTATTACAGAATTAGTGTTAAAAATCTCTTTGTATTTACTAGTTGTCATTATTTATGTTTTCTACTGATTTCCAGACTAGAGAATTCTTAAATGCTCTTTAGTTTCGTTTGACCTCACCTTTCCCTCTTCATTTCTATGATCTAAGGATTCTTAATTTCCCTTAGTCCAGAATCACATCATTTCATCAAGTTAGCCTTTCAAACTCTCTGAAAATTATCCAACTTGCCCTTAGCATATTTTCATCTTTTGACCTTAGTTTTCAAGTCTTGTTAGTTAGAAATTTGACCCCATTGCCCAATGGTTAGATAGATATTTTTATGGTTTCCTTTTTAATCCTTTATTCCCACCAAACTTTAAAAACAAACCAAATTTTCCACTCATAGCTAGCCTAA
Source organism: Pinus albicaulis (assembly GCA_034641835.2). NCBI lineage: Eukaryota > Viridiplantae > Streptophyta > Pinopsida > Pinales > Pinaceae > Pinus > Pinus albicaulis. The sequence goes on along the minus strand of CM076582.1, from coordinate 1,318,445,532 downwards.
AATCCATTAAAAGACAAAGCTAAATGTTAAGGAGAGATCCCTCTCCGGAATTCAAGAAGGCTAGATCCTGAAATCTAAAAGAGGTTCTTGGTTACCCCTGTTTTTCATTAACTATAAACCAAAAACCCATGACCTAAGAATTACTAGCGTGATAACAGTGTTATTATCCCAATGAGTGGATTTGGATATAATGAAGTGGTGCTCACCTAGAAAACACACAGGTTGGTCAACAATATTGTCTAGGGGACTGGGTTGTTGATGTAAGATGAAGGAACGGTGAGGGGGTCATCCCTAGAGTGATCTAAATTGATATGGGACTCTAGAAGTTCTTCAAAATGGGGAAGAATAATGGTACTAGAGTTGACACAACCAGATGCACTAGGAGGGTTGTGGATAATTGCTTCTCCTGGACTGTCAAATATGGGTGCTCCCTTACCGAAACATTGTGTGTCAATGTAATGGCCACAAGGTGTATGTGATTTGAATGCATGGGTTCGATGTAAAGGAGGATAGAAAAATTCAGGGGTGGTTATTGCTTCCATAATGTCGTCATCACAGTATAATATGGGGTGATTGGTGGAAGGATGAACACGTGACACGACGAAGCTACCTGACTTATCATTATGAGAAATGAGGTTCACATGCATGTCATCACGGAAGATGACTGAAGAAAAAGTAGATGACGAATCTACCCATGTTGATCCCAAGGTGATTGTTGAAGGGAGGTCAGGCAAAACAGAAGGGGATGCACCATAGGGGTCTTCCACTATGGATCTCATAGATGACGAAATATAGAGGATAGTGGGCGAAGGCTCCATCATCTCGACATCGGGAGGGGGAATGAAAATGGGAGTGAATGTGTCATCTGGTTCTGCCAAATCAAAACTCACAATTAAGGAATATGGGGACTAGTTACGCTTGGCCTCGAATTGGAGAACCGCTGCCAAGGAGGTACGAAACTCATCGAGGGTGGGGTGGGGGAAGGTGAGTATAGTGGCCATGGAAATCACAGAAAGCACAAGAGTGATTTGTGCACAAATTCTTGAGTTTTATGGCTGAATCTGGTATAGTGACAGGGAATTTTAGGACCCTAGTCTTAGGAAACGCTACATTTACCATGGGTTTGATAGGGGGAAATTCAAGGAAATTATGGGTGGCATGACCGATAACATCACACAAAGAACACGAGGGTGTACGATTTGAAGGCCAAGGAGGAGCAAGGGTTGTTTGGGTAGCTTTGTCCTTAGGTGCTTTCTTGCAGGATTTTCCCCCCTCACCCGAGGCTTGCGCAATAGGAGTAGGTTCCTATTCATGTGGCTGAGTTAGAGAAGCAAAGGGACAACTGATTGGACTGTGATCAAAGAAGTGTAATGTTTGGGCCGACTAGACATGGTATTGGCTACGGGATCAATGTACCAAACTAGGATCCCTAGGGAACTTCTATGAAGGGTCAACGTAGCCATAACAGGTACCGAAAATACTCCAGCAGGGGGGAGCAAGAAACGGTATCTGTCAAGAGGGGTAATAGCCAGGCAGAACAGCTCTGAGATGGTTAAGGCTAGGGGAACTCTCCTAAGAGGATAGATAGGATCATGGACACCAGCTATAGAGGAGGGGCCTTGAGGAGGAGGTCTTGAAGGCTTAGTCGAAGTACTAGGAGTAGGTTGCAAAGGGTGGGGCTGCTAGCTAGTCAAACAAGATTGTTCAAGGTCGGACCGAGATGATTGCATCACTCAAATGTTTGATGAGCTAGGGTCAAATATAGGAGAAGGGTAGACTAGGGAAAGAACCAAGCAAAGAGGAATATTTATAGACTCCTGGTGAGAGAGTGGTCAGAGGTTCGAATATTCGTTTATTGGCTACTGAAGAAATAATGGACTCTGGAGAGGTCTGAGACTTCGGTTTGTAATATGTCATATGATCTATAGCGACGATATTTCCATTATGAGGAAAGAACATCTTACGGTGAACCACAGATGCGACAACAGACGTTCCATAAGTGTAGCTACAACCCGATCGAATGTTTTAGTCTAAGGGGGCATCAATGACTTCAACGTCAACATAAACAGTCTTACCCACAAGAGTAATAGGATAATTCCAGAGCATGCCAAGGGGATGGGAAGAGTGGCCATCCCACGCACTGAGGGTGATAGTGGAAGGGGCTAACTTAGGTGATCCAAGTTGTTTCCAAATGGAAGCGAACATCAGGCCAGTGTATACACCCTCCTCAATGATATAATGGGAGACATTGGCATTCCAAATCTTGATAGGTATTTCGTAGCTAACGGATGTAGGAAGGGGGCATGATCTAACTTTTCAACATTTAACACAATCAAATGATCATCTAAAGGATAAAAAATTCCCATAGCAGTTAGTATAGCTTTTCATTGTGAAGGGCATGACTAGAGGACTTCCAGCATTGACATTGTGGCAGGGGATTGCACCTAGTCATATACTATACTGTAGGAGTGGGTGGCTTTACCAGAAGCACCGTTTCGGCATAATGGTCACTTGGGGATCTTGGTATAAACCTTTGCCTTAGGCTAAGGGATCATTAAAGTACCATTGGGTGTTGAAAGAGGCTCTATGGGATTTGAAGTTGGGGGCTCGGTGGCAGACATAGCGGGGTGCTTGTTGTACTGACGGGACCAGTCTAAAGGTTGAGGTTAGCGGTATTGGGTTGGTTAGAGTTCATCATGAGGATCTAGTAATCACAAGTACCAGATGGGGGAGGTTGAGTGCTCGCATGACTTTCAGGGAGTTGGGTAGCCACATATCCTTGTTGAGGGAAATCATTGGTAAACATAGCCAATTGGATGGGCGAAACATTAAGAGGAGCTAAAGAAAATGTTTTTTGTCATTGAGATGCTACTTGAGCTTCCCACATTTAGCACATCTGACGTAAAAGATGAGAATCATGGATATAATCACCATAGACACTCCAACAAGAACAAGGCTTACTCGTGTGAATAGGCCTGTCCTGCATGGGCAGAGTGCCCTGTTGCTGGGTTGCAGTGATAGATGTATTCCCTTGGGGATATTTTCATGGATTACCTAGAGAGTGTTGGTTTTGGTTTCCTTCCCTATTATTTTTGGAAATGGGAGGATTAGCTGCACTCTGATGCACATACACCTGACCTTGAGGGGAGGGTTGGTTGTTGTTACTATGTTTGAGAAGGCAAGGGAGGCTAAGGTGCTCTTGCTAGAGGATCTAGAGCACCAGGCTGCGGATACATATAATAAGGAGGTTGGGAAACATTGGGGTAAATAGGTTGGGCACAAGCATGAGGCATGGCGTGTCCTTAATAGATGCTGCCGGGAGGGGGAAAGGTGCTAGAGGACTCGGCCCCTCCCTGAGGGAAGCCATATTTCATGGGATGATGAGTGTATGGATGTGATAGGGATCCAATGTTACCATCAGGGACATGGGATGCCCCTAGTGCATTGGCACCATCGGGTCTACAGAGATTATGTAATATGGTATAAACATGACCGGATTGCGCATAGATCAGTCACATTTTAACGCAATCTAGATTGCAGGTTCCTTGGACTGAGGAAAGTGACATGTGACATCTTTAAAAATAGCGAGAAAAATGGATCTGAGATACCAATTGATGTATAAATGGTCTTCGAAAATAGAGGCTCTACATAGGCTCTTCCTTCTACGCCAGTCTTGAATATGGTCAGAAAGGTGGGTAACAGAAGTTTTATGGAAAGAGGTCAAGAGTTCGGTACTGGTGTCATAGCCAAGGGGAAGCTCGAAGTAAGACAGAAATGCGTTGGCAAGGGTCACAAAAGTAATATGAGATGAGGAAGTCTGGTTGACATACGACTTAGAAGCTTCTCTAGTAAGAGTATGCTAGAATAACTGAAAACAGACTGAGTCATCAGCAATGGAGTTATATGAACACCACATGTGGAAAGAACAAACATGGTTGGTTGGATCCTCTCCAGCATTTACCTCAAACTTGAGGGTGTCTAAATGAAGCTTGTTTGGCATAGTAGGAAAACCTAGATCATGGTGTATGGGGTCGTTAATCAAGTGGCTAAAATTGGGAAGGCCTAGGCCTTCCATATAAGGAAGCAAGGGGGTAGCCGGAATAGTTTCTATTGCAGAACCAATAGTGGCGTTCACAACATTAGGGCTAGGGACACCACTAGTGTTATGTCCTAAACCAGACGTTATGAAGGTTAAAGGTGGAGGAGAGGTGGGGATAGAACCAGAAGGGGAACCCGATGAACTAGAATCAGAGTCAGAATGCGGACTCGGTGGAGGATGAACATGAACCGTACGTGGTGGGGTAAGTATTCCTAACAGGAACTTAGGATGAAGGCCTTGGAGTATCTGGGATAAATTCCTTGGGGATGCAATGATGGTAAAGATACATGGAACCCAATAGGGAAGAGAGGTAAACAAGGGCAGGGAGGTGCAGGATCAATTGATTATAATGTTTAAGAATTGTCCTCGCGATGTAAACCAATCACTCTTCACTTAAGGTGTGCATGTATGTGATAAGTGTGTTAATTTTAATTAAGCACATATGTGTGTAGAGAAAAAAGAAAAATGATGTTGTATAACTATAAATAAAACTAAAATTGATAGTAATGGAAACTGAATGTGACAATAAAATAAATAGCTAAAGATTCATCAATTTAAACACAAGGAGGAGGGCTTCCCAACAACTAGTCTATGGGTGGAAAAAATCTAGTCAAAACACAAAAAATGGCCAATAGATCTAAGGTCAGGAGGGACAGGGATCCAAATGTTAGATCTACTGGAAGGAGGGGTAGAAAAGAGCAAAAAACCAGAGGGAAAAATGCTGAAAAATAGGTGGCGAAAGGATACAACCTGAAGGGAAATGGACGGGACCATAAAGGATGACCAAAAAAAACTAAAAAGAGGTTTTTTGGATGGATAAATAACCAATATGAGATGGATCTAAAAGTATAGATTCAGATCTGAAAAATGGATGAAAAACACTGAAATTTCAGAGGATCTACTTCAGCTAAACTCCTCCTAAAAAAGTGGAAGTACACTAAAGCCCTAAGGGTATTAGTTCCTACATTGATGAGCAGAAATTTGAAATTACAGGTCCAATATGGGTGATGAGGGAGGTTAGGCAAGCCTGAACAGTGCCTGAGATAAACCCAGAAAAATCCCACAAAAATTATAGGTCGCAGTTTTCAGGTTGTCATCCACTACCCGAGAGTTGAGGCCACAGTTTTCGGCCCAAAAAGAGAGACCTGCACTTCTGGCTATCTCAGAACCAGGTTTCATAAAATAGTGTTGTCTCTGCTATGGCTGATACCTCTTACCTGTGCAATAGGCCCAAAAACATGATGAAGTTATAATTTTTATTGTTTTATGGTTTTAAAGGTTAAAAAAAAAATCAAGGAATACAAATAAGAAGCTGAAGAAAAATCCTAGGGGTTGAAGGAGCTATTCATGCAGGGATATGAAAAATGACAGCTGTCGTAATTATAAACCCTTCTGGAGTCGCTAGTTTTTAGTGTGAATTCTAATCGCAAGCATACGAAATAAGCTCACTTTAGCTGTGCATAACAAACAACCCTAACATCAAATGTGGCTATCTATTTCCTTATATATGCAGTTAGTAATTAGAATAAATGCTACAAAAATCCAGATCTATTCAGTTAAAGACATTAAAAACAAGAAATAAGAAAGAGTTGCTCCACGCATCCAATGGACAAGACAATATTTTTTTAAAGAATTTTTTGTATTATGACATTTGGGAGGGGAACATAGAAAGATGTTACTAGTCCCCTTCTATGGGATGGGTTTTTGTATGTCCTCAGTGCTTCATATCTAATACCTCTCTCTCTTGATGGTGGAGAAAACCGAGATAAAAATGGAACTCAAAGGGAGCTCACAAGCAAAAAGAAGAAAAACATGACAATAATGGAGTATCAAATTCAAACCAAAAGTATAGATCAAAACGTGATCTCTTGGCAACAAAAGGTAGTGAATGAAGGGAAAACCCTTCTATTTATAACAAAATATTGAGTTAGTCTAGATGTTCGTGCAAAATTAAAATATTGTTAACCAAATCTAGATCCAACTTTTATGGAATATTTTATTATTTTTGCTGGAGGGAAAAGGAATTTGAATTTGATCAAATCCCTTGATTTAGAAATAATAAATAAATAAACTATTTATTTACTATTTTAGGAATGTGATTAGGTAATAATTAAATAAATAGTGATTTATTCAATTATTTTTAAATTATTTAGTCAAATTTAACAAGGAATATTATCAAATAATTATTTAAATAATTATTCCTAGAAATATTAAGATAAATAATGATTTATCTAATTAATTTTCATGTTTTGGGTTAAATATGACCAGGAATATTAATTAAACAATGGCTTAATTAATTTTCCCTAGAGAACAATAGAAAAAATAAGGATTTATTTAATTATTCCTCATGGGATTTCCTATTTAGATCAGAAATAAATTAATAAACTATGGGTTATTAAATTATTTTTCATAGTGAAATTTTTTTTACTATGGTAAAGTTGGTCTTACATGGTGTACTTTATTCCATCTAATATTAACAGGTTAGATGACCAAAATTTGGTGTAACAGGGGGGAAAGTAAGTGGTCGAATTCCACACACATTTCTCAAACTGTTTTACTGGTCTTTGCAAATCACATAACTTAAATAGGTAAGGAGTAAGTGGCCCATCATCCACAAATATCTTTACTAAAAAAAGAAACTTTTTCATTCCACTAGTTTCGGAACTAGGTCCAAGTGTCATTACAAAAATAAACTAATATATGCTTCCCTTGTGTATTTTAGGTGAACTTGGGCTTTCATATGATAGCTTTATTAAAGAATTTGAGTTTCCGTGTCCCTTTAGGGACACATAATGTAATAGGAAAAATATCAAAAGGCCCATTATCGATGCCTCAATTCATTCTCATGCAAGCAACAATTGACACAGTGTAATTAGGGGATATTTTAACGGATCACCAAATATCCACATGTTATCACACTTTATGTGTTTACTTTTACACACACTAAGCATATATAACCATCGCATAAGAGGGCATCCAATTTTAGAAGCTCTTTTTACTTAGTTTATTTTTTCTTACCATCTCACACCTTAAAAAAATCAACACTCCTAAAATGAAACATTGTTTGAACCCAGTAAAAATCCCTAGATGGGCCACAAAATAATTTATAGTTCAAGTTAGGACCATTGGGGGTAAGCATCCTAGAAGGAGACATGGTCATGTAACATATTTGAAACATATAATTTGACTTTTAGGCTACTTAAAATCCTTCATCATCCCCTAGAAAATACTACCTGAGCTTGTAAAAGACCCAATTTATAAGGGGTTTGGCTTAAATTAAGTGCATGTAGTACTATCCGGGGCTACGTGACCCATCTAGTGCTTGGTACTAGTAACTTACTATGAATAAGCTAAAGACTCGACTGCTCAAGTTGGAAGAAGGTATCTTATTGGCAAAAAATATGGAATCCATCACTATAGGTGGATGTGCGAGCAACACTAAAGCCTAATTTGTTACCTTGATTAATTCTCCAGCTCTTAGAAAGCATCGCTAGTTCTTTTGAGATGTTTCCCTAATACCCATCAGAAGACACATTCATAAGGGAAATTCCTTAGAAAGTGGAAATGGAATTTAGGTTTTCATATAATTTTTTATGATAAAAAAAACAAATGACAAACATATTTTGTTTGATTGATTACATAGCATGAGTTAATGGTAAAGTAATAATTTTATTTTTTCCTTGTTTTATTTATGTGATTTACTTTCTTTGATACATATCTCCTCGCATCATCACAAAAAAGAGCACATGTCAAATTAACACAATAGGGGACCTCACGACTCCCCATAAATAAAAAGTTTTTCTAAACCTCCCCCCATTGTTAGGAGGTGTGAGAGGTCTCTCACTCTTTAGGCATAGAATATTCCACACAATCGGAGTTATAGGATCTACCTTTATCAGTAAAAAAATTCTCGTGACCCCTCCTCAAAAAAGTACCCCTTTCATTACCCTGTAATGGACACCTCACGCTAGCAATTTGGGAAGAGCATACACCACCCCTCCCGATATTGAAAAAGGCTCCCACTAGGGTAGTCGCCCTCATCTTTCCACACGGGGTGGGGGGGGGGGGGGGGGACTTTGTATATAACTATTCAAAATCATTTTTTGATGGTGAAAAAATTTGACATGCAATGTTTAGCTTCCATAAATACACCTATTTTAATCCAATTAACTGATGAAGTTGTCACAAATGTGCCAAATTGGCCACCCATTCCCACTAAATTACCTTCGAATATGCCAAAATTCAAGGGCTATGAGTAGAAGACCCCAGAAATCATGTCATGACCTTTCATTTTTGGTGTTCATCTAACAATATCAAAGAAGATACTATTCTCCTAATCTTTTTTTAACACACCCTTATAGGATTCGTAACAAAATGGTACATAGGTCAACCATCTCAGACTCATGGAAAATTTCGTTCTCTGTCCACTCCTTTCCTTACATTATTCGATCTCCCAGTCAGTAAGGACTTGAGACTGGAACTCCTTACCCATTTAAAATAAACACCTGCTACACACATATCAAACCACATTTATGAATGGAAAAAGTTTCATAGCCTATGGAAAGAGAATTTAGAACCCAAACCCCTCTTCGAACTACTTTTTAGATATCTCGCATCAGAAATCTCAAAAGATGTGGCGAATTCATCCCCACAAAATGTGAAAGAGTCCATCAGCAAAGCTCAACAATTGAAGCTCATATACAAACAATTTGGATACTTCTATCATGTTCTTCCAAATGCCCCATGCCTACAAAATTTTAAATAAGAGAGATGAGGTGCTTCCAATGATGTTGATGGATTGACTTTCTCAGTAGATCTAAACCAACACATAAGCACATGTAAGTATCTTGAACACTCGTATAGTGGCCAAGCATTTGGTACTATAACTATAATAGCACTACTTCAAAATCCAAGATTTTATTATGGTCAATCTATGCCTATGCATATCTATGCTATGAAAATTAACCAATACTAGCCCATTCAAGGTGGCCCATATCCTCCCCCATAAAGAAACCAATACCCACCTAGGAATACAAAAGTGATTCCCCCTCAAAACCCTCCCAATAATGGACAAGGAAATCAATATTTCACTTTCCCCACATCTCAACAAAGTAACCCACTAGCACAAGATAATGCAACAATTAATATAGTTCAATCCTCACTTTCTCAATAATATCAATTATTTGGACAACCAAAATAATCTTACCCGTTGAACATTGCTAAGAAAAAACCAAAGAGAAAGTCAAAGGGAGAACCTATCCATGGGGTAGAAATCAATAACAACCTCTGGGAGCACCGACACGGGGGAAAATGCAGCGAGAATTTAAACCAAAGACAGACCAATAACAATGAATAAAGGAAACATAATAACACAGTTCTACAGACTAATCATTCTTGTGACATCGGTGGGGAATACAACCATTATACCCATCATTTCCCTCAACTCCATGAGTTGAAACAAATGAAAGGTACTAGGGGACAGGGAGGTAAAAACCAACAAACTATATTGATGCAGAACTTGTTCCCCCATCAGGGAGTGGCTAATACTTAACAGGATCCCTGCCAACAACATATAAACCCCCGTAGAGGGAATCACTATAATAAATCTAGTCAAAATACCTACATGAAAGGGGAATATATTCTCCTAATAGTGTTAAATATCAATTATGGCACCCCCCTAAAAACCAACCTATATACATCAATCTCTTTCGCACCTATAGAACCATTAACTTGTTGGCAATATGATGCAGAGTGTTGTCCTTGATGGCAACCCACTGAATGAAGATGAAGACATGAGAATGTTGGCATGTGTTATCCTTGATGGCAATCCATCTGATGAAGTGATTCGTGACTTAATGGACCTATTAAATGATGTAAATCTGATATATCTACAGAGAGTACGGAAGGAAATGAAGAAAGGAATTCAGCATGTGCTAAATCTATGGTGAAAAGAGTATGTCTCAAGGCATACGCGGATCTGTCTAGGATAAGTCGTGTATGCACGCGGTAAAGTACGTGCCAAGTCGCGTATGGGCAAAAGCGCTCAAAAAGTGCAAAACCAGGGGTAACCACCATGGTATTGACCCATTGTATTGGGTAAGGATTTGTCTAAATGACCCCGTCCATGAATACCATCGGATGTAATGTGGTTTTGGCTCATGGTATTGAAAAAAAGGGTAAACCTATATAAAGAGAAGAAATTCATTGTGAAAATCATGAGAGTGGGTGCAAGATGTCTGAGCTTGAATGAATACTTCTCTCTGAAGTATATCTGAATGGAAAGGGTTACAGTTGAATGATAGAATTGATTGCATGATGCACCAATGATGAAGAAGGGTATCTAGATCTGAAATTTACTTGTATTTGCTAGATCTGTTTAGGAGATGATTAGATCTGAGAAGAGGCAAACATCTGTCTGAAGTAAAGGGTAAAATCTGAGTAATGTATCTGTTCTGAAGAATTGCAATGACCTAAATGTCTGAAGAACCATACGCTAGTTCGCCGCAGAAGAAGCGCGTATATATGCGGCTTTGCTGAAGAGAAAGCGCGTATGCGCAGTGAAATCAGCTCTGTAATTTGTACAGAAGTATACGCGGGTTGATGTGATTGGAAGCGCGTATATACGCGGTATCAGTGAAATGAAAGCGCGTATGCAAACTAGGGTTTGCTGAAGCAAGGGGTATGAAATGTCTGATCTGTTCTGCTGTGTTACTGCTATCTGTGAATGATGTATTCTACAGTTCTGGGTTGTCTGAATTGATAAGTTTCAGTTTGATGTATGATTGAGCTTAAAAGTATGGAGTGGGTCCAGTCTGAAAATATGATGAAACGTGGCCTGCAAGTGGTGTCCTAAAGGAAGCTTTGGATCCAGTGTGAAAATTGATGAAACATGGTCCATAGAGGTGCTGAGGGTTGTAGCCTTCGGTCAGGGGGTTGTAGCTCCCTTCCAGGTGAGGCTGGTAAACGAGATCAGGGGGTCGTAGCTCCCTTCCAGGAGAGGCTGGTAAACGAGTCAGGGGGTTGGAGCTCCCTTCCAGGAGAGGCTGGTAAACGAGCGCAGGTGGGTGCCTGCGTGCTGGTCAAGTCTGCGCCACCACATATGTTGTAAGATGTTTTCTCTATAATAAAATATTGAAGGCTGAGCAACTGCAGCGGTGGTTTTCTCCCGACTTGGGTTTCCACCTAAAAATGCTGGTGTTCATGTGTGATGCTTTGTGTGATGGTTTATTCTGTTCTTACTGCACATGTTTACTGTTTATAGAACATCTAATGAATGAATGATGGAATGATATAAGTGAAGAACTAATGGCATAATTAGATCTCTGTGTATACATTGAAGTTCATAAGGAGTATCATATATCTGTGATACGTATCGGGGAAAGTAGCGTATGGGTTTTAGAAGCGAGAAAAAGTAAAAGTTTGAATAAACGTTAAAATACGATTCACCCCCCCCTCTCGATGTTACTACAACAATTGGTATCGGAAGCCAAGGTCATCGCACGTCAGTCGCTTGAAGGAGATCCGTGCGGCTGGGAAGTCGAAGAGGTAATGTGTTTATAAAGCCACCTCCATTCAATGGAAGCAATTTGATGGAAGATGCGAACGAATATGCACGAAGTCTTAGTGAGATCATAGCAGTGTCGTGGAAGAAGGCTATCAATATGCGACAAGTTATTACTCTTGATCAGTGAAAGGAAGAAGTATGAGTATTTCAAAGCAGTCAATGTCTTATTATGAAGCATGTCTGAACCAGAATTTTCGAAAGTGATGCAGCTAAATTTAGCAAAAGAAATATGGGACAAAATCATTCTGAGCTATGAAGGAGATATAAAGGTAAAAAGTGAAAAACTCCAAACCCTCAGAATTGAATATGAAAATTTGAAGATGCATAGTGATGAGAGTATTGCCAGTTTCTTTTTACGTCTAGATGATATTGTGAATCGTATGAGAAGTTTGGGTGAAACTATAACTGATACTACTCTGGTTGAAAAAGTCTTAAGATCTTTGACTTCAAAATTTGAGTCAAAAGTAGCAGCTATTGAAGAAAGGCAAGATCTACAAACTCTTACTATTGTTCAATTACATAGTATTCGACTACTTTTGAAATGAGACAAGGAGGTCCTTCTCAAATCAAAAGTTGTTTTTTAAGGCGTCTGCAAGAGGAAAAGAAAAGGGAGTTGTCAAAGAATCCAGCTATATATCTGAAGAAGAAGAAGAAGCAAATTTTGTGAGAAGACTTCAACTAGGTACAGGAAAGTTCAAAGGTAAGCTTCCTTTCAAATGTTTTAATTGTGGAAGAGTTGGTCATTATGCTGCAAAGTGTCCCTATAAAGAAACATCGGCTAAAGGAAAAGAAGTAGCAAGAAGGAATAAGAATCGATGTAGCACAAGAAAAAATTATTATACTAATGAAGACAGTGATGGGTCATCTGATAGTGAGGAAGAATGTGAAGAAGATTTTAGGCTTCTCATGGCATTAGACAAAGAGAAGAAAAAGGATACTTTTGTGGATTCTCTAGAAGACAATAATCTTCTTGAAGAAAACACTCAACTCAAGGTAAGCCACGAAGAAAAGAACATAATCATAGAGACTCTTGAAAATCGGCTTGAAGCAAGAGAAAAACGCATTGAGGAATTGGAGTGTGAAGTAGTAAGTCTAAGGAAAGATAATGAGAAAGAGAAATCTCTCAATCTTAGATTTGCTAAAGGTTCAGAAACCTTGGATGATATTATCAAGGTACAACGGTCTCCTCTTATAAAAACGGGTCTTGGATATACTGGGGAATCTTCTCAGACGTCAGCACCAAATTTTCTAAAAGCAGCCACAGCTGGTTCTCTACATTCAGTCACTTAGCAAGGGAACAAAGGATCCTTACAGGTAAAGCATGATCATCTCAATTCAAGGAACACTAACAGGGAGATCTTTCAAAGAAGCTACAACCAACAGGTAAATTGAAATAGAAGATTTCATGATTGCAGAAATTTCTACTTCAATGGACAATGTTTCTCATGTCACAATTTTGGTCATAAAGCTGTTCAATGTGTTGCATATAAAACCATCATGACAAGAGAAGAAAGAAAGAAAAATATGAATCTAGAACCAAAGAAGAACACCTATAACAACTTTTCTCCTATTCAAAACGAATTTGAATGTACTTATTGCAATAACTTTGGTCATGAAGAATTTGAATGCAGGAGCAAGGTCCAGCCAAAAGAACATGTTCCCTCAAGCTCTAAAGTGTGGAAAAAGAAAGAAATACCGGTTGAAAATTGTGGGATAGCATTATTTGCAGAAGGTGAAGAAAATCAATGGCACATTGATAGTGGGTGCTCAAGACACATGACAAGTGACAAAAGCAAACCCCTTACATATAATGCTCTAGAAAAGGAAAATAAAGTTACATTTGGAAATGATACTCCTGTTGTAATTAAAGGAAAAGGGTCAGTGTTTCTAAAAGAAAAGGTGAAGGCTAATGATGTCATGTACGTGGATGGATTAAGGCATAACCTGTTAAGTGTAAGTCAAATGTGTGATCAAGGAACAGAAGTGGTCTTTAGTTCAAAAGAATGTGTGGTTCGTGATCTTGATACAGGTAAAATCATTATAAAAGGAAAAAGAAATCCAAGCAACCTATATGTACTAAACGGCATAGATCAATGTTACTTGAGCAAGTCTTCAGAAAATTGGCTATGGCATAGAAGGCTGGGGCATCTGAGTTTCTCTCAAATCAACAAAGCAAGCAGACTTCAAGCTGTTCGTGATCTTCCCAATATCAATCTACCAAAAAGTACCATATGCAAATCTTGTCAATTCGGTAAGCAGACTAGAGTACGATTTAATGCCAAAGAAGGATCATCAAGTAAGCCTCTTGAACTCATTCATACTGACATATGTGGACCTATGAGGAAAAATTCACCACGTGGGGAAGAATACTATATCTTATTCATTGATGATTACTCTAGAATGTGTTGGATCGAGCTCATTAAACACAGAGATGAAGCATTTGAAAATTTTCAGATCTTCAAAGCATTAGTTGAAAATGAATTAGATCTAAAAATCAAGTGTCTTAGATCTAATCAAGGAGGATAATATACATCAAATGAATTCCTTGAATTTTGTGAACAACATGGCATAAAAAGACAATTCTCTCTAGCAGGCACTCCACCACAAAATGGCGTAGCAGAAAGAATGAATAGAACAATTCAACAAATGGCTAGAGCTATGCTCGATGATTCAGGAACTCCTGACATGTTGTGGGGTGAAGCAGCACATACAGCAGCTAACATTCTCAACAAGGCTTATGTTCGGGTAAATAGTGACAAATATCCATATGAACTCTGGTATGGTAATTATCCCTCTGTGAAGCATTTTAGAGTTTTTGGAAGTAAATGCTTTATCAAAAATAATGATGAAAAGCTTGGCAAGTTTGAACCTAGATCAAATGAAGGGATATTTCTTGGTTACTCATCTACAAGAAAAGCATACAAATGTTACAATAAAAGGCTTCGAAATATTTTTGAATGTATTGATGTTGTTATTGATGAGTCTCCTGCAGCTCCTAAAGAAGAAAAACAAACAACAAAAGAAGATGATGGTGACTTATGTCCTTCTACATCAAATAGAAATGATATAGAAAGTGGATCCAATGAAGAACCTGAAAATGATCTATCTGAAAAAGCTCCATCCAGATATGTTCAAAAGAATCATCCTGAATCTCAAATTTTTGGAGACAAGGAATCAGGTGTACGAACAAGGAGAAGTCTTGTGGGATCTTCTAGTCATCTGGCACTTCTATCCACAATTGAACCACACAATGTCAATCAAGCTATCAAAGATGAATGTTGGAAGCAAGCCATGAATGAAGAGCTTGATCAAATTGAAAATAATGACACTTGGGAATTGGTACCTAGACCACATGATAAAAATGTCATTGGAACTAAATGGATTTTCAAGAACAAGTTAAATGAGAATGGGGGTGTTGTAAGAAACAAAGCTAGATTGGTTTGCAAAGGGTATACTCAACAAGAAGGTATAGACTTTGAAGAAACTTTTGCTCCCGTAGCTAGACTTGAAGCCATCAGAATGTTCCTTGCTTTTTCAAGTTGTCAACAAATCAAAGTTTATCAAATGGATGTCAAATCTGTTTTTCTTAATGGTGATCTAGAAGAAGAAGTATATATAGAACAACCAGAAGGATTCATTTTGGGAAATGATGCAAATCTTGTTTGTAGACTTAAAAAGGCTCTATATGGTCTCAAACAAGCTCCAAGGGCTTGGTATTATCGCCTTGACAAATATCTTCATCAACAAGGATTTTCAAAGGGGTCTGCTGATAGCAACTTATACACAAAAGTTGAAAATGATAAACTATTGATTGTGGTTGTATATGTTGATGATATCATTTTTGGGAGTAACGAAGAATATATGAGTCAAAAATTTGCTTCTGTCATGCAGCAAGAATTTGAAATGTCCTTACTTGGGGAACTAACATTCTTTCTTGGCTTACAAGTGCATCAAACTGCAGATGGTATATTCCTATCACAAGAAAAATATCTTAAGCAAATTCTGAAGAAGTATGGCATCGAAGAATGCAAACCTGTAAGTACACCAATGATAACCGGATGCAATCTCAGTTCTCATGATGATTCTCCCACGGTGAATCAACCAGAATACAGATCAATGATAGGAAGTCTACTTTATCTCACTGGAACTAGACCAGACATTATGCATGCAGTTGGGATTTTTGGACGATTCCAAGCTAATCCAAAAGAGTCTCACCTTCAGGCTGTTAAAAGAATTTTCAAATATCTTCAAGGAACTTAAGACCTTGGTCTATGGTATCCAAAGAATGCTGATCTTACTCTTCATGCTTACACTGATGCAGATTGGGCTGGAAGTGTTGATGATCGGAAAAGCACTAGTGGAGGTGCATTCTATATGGGACCCCGGTTAGTATCTTGGTTCAGCAAGAAGCAAAATTCTATTGCCTTATCTACAGCAGAAGAAGAATATGTGGCTGCCGCATCTTGTTGCACTCAACTCCTTTGGATGATGCAAACCTTACAAGATTTTCAAATCAAATGTGCTTCTCCTATCTCCATTATGTGTGATAATACAAGTGCCATCAATATCTCAAAGAATCTTGTTATGCATTCGAAGACCAAGCACATTCCCATCAAGTATCACTTCTTACGTGAACAAGTACTTGAGCAAAAGGTGAAGTTGGATCATGTTCCCTCCAAAGAACAAGTTGCTAATATCTTTACCAAACCTCTGCCCAGGGAAGCATTCGATTATCTAAGACAGAAGTTGGGAGTGTTCTCTGCCAGTCAAAAGAACAAATCTGCATAAATTCAGAAGATTAAATAGGATATGCGGTTTTCGTGATATACAGTCGCGTATATACGCGAGTATATGAACATAAAGTCGCGTATGGATAGTTGCTGACTATTTTTTGTTGGTGTCAGCATTCTGCAATACTGTTTGGCTTTTCTGGTTATGTTTCTGCCTGACAAATCATCTGATATGAAAAAGATAGGTACAGGAGGTACAAGTTCAGGGGGAGATGAAGGAAGATGAAAAATTTCTACGCTTCACTTTCCATACGTAGGTTCGATGAACAAAAGTCACATATACACGCGAGTTACAGCAGACACAGTCGCGTATGCAATGATGATAAGATAATTTATATGATAGCTGAAGATCTGGAGTAGAGGTTCAGGGGGAGCATCAGTCTGATTGTTAATAACTGTTGCACATGTCAAGGAGGAGCCTTGGCCATTTGGAGAGGATGCATTGGATGCACATTTTTAGGGGGAGAGTGACATTGCTGAGTATAATGCATTGTTGGCATTATGATGGTTCTGAAATCTGGTCTCCTTCTTGAGGACTTTTTGGTATTGGTCATAAATGGTCATATTTGTAATTTGATGAAAAGGTCTTGATGTAAAATTGTAATATTCAGTCATGTAAGGACTTGTCAAATTTGTAAACCCACTTGGTTGGGTAGCTGAGTCAATTTTTTTTGTAAACCCACTTGGTTGGGTAGTTGAGTCTCATATGTAAATCCACTTGGTTGGATCTTTGATGTAAGTATGAGTCCTTGGTGATAGGAAGGTCATGGAGTCATATGTTTCATTGAAAAATATGTTTGAAGATTCAGCATGAACTCAGGGGGAGCTTGGTCACTTCAGTATACATCAGATCTGCAGAACGCTTCTTCTACATGAGGAGAACAGGGGGAGAAAGTGTTGGTTTTGATCCGCCCTTTTCCCTTGATGTCAAAGGGGGAGAGTAACATGGTGTTTGAATGAAGAGAAAGAATGGTGTCAAAATGGGGAGAGTGACATAGTGTCATTGTATTCTTAATGTACCTATCTGTTGTGGTAACCAAACACCATCGTGGTTGCCATCAAGTACAAAGGGGGAGATTTTTGGCAATATGATGCAGAGTGTTGTCCTTGATGGCAACCCACTGAATGAAGATGAAGACATGAGAATGTTGGCATGTGTTGTCCTTGATGGCAATCCATCTGATGAAGTGATTCGTGACTTAATGGACCTATTAAATGATGTAAATCTGATATATCTACAGAGAGTACAGAAGGCAATGAAGAAAGGAATTCAATATGTGCTAAATCTATGATATGTCTCAAGGCATACGCGGATTTGTCTAGGGGAAGTCGCGTATGCACGCGGGAAAGAACGTTCCAAGTCGCGTATGGGAAAAAGCGCTCATAAAGTGAAAAACCAGGGGTAACCACCATGGTATTGACCCATTGTATTGGGTAATGATTCGTCTAAATGACCCCGTCCAGGAATACCATTAGATGTAATGTGGTTTTGGCTCATGGTATTGAAAAAGGGTAAACCTATATAAAGAGAAGAAATTCATTGTGCAAATTATGAGTGTGGGTGCAAGATGTCTGAGCCTGAATGAATACTTCTCTCTGAAGTATATCTAATTGGAAAGGGTTACAGTTGAATGATAGATCTGATTACATGATGCACCAATGATGAAGAAGGGTATCTAGATCTGAAATGCACTTGCATTTGCTAGATTTGTTGAGGGGATGATTAGATCTAAGAAGAGGCGAACATCTGTCTGAAGTAAAGGGTAAAATCTGAGTAATGTATCTGTTCTGAAGAATTGCAATGCCCTAAATATCTGAAGAACCATATGCTAGTTAGCCGCAGAAGAAGCGCGTATATACGCAGCTTTGCTGAAGAGAAAGTGCGTATGCGCAGTGAAATCAGCTCTGTAATTTGTACAGAAGTATATGCGGGTTGATGTGATTGGAAGCGCGTATATACACGGTATCAGTGAAAGGAAAGCGTGTATGCAAACTAGGGTTTGCTGAAGCAAGGGGTATGAAATGTCTGATCTGATCTGCTGTGTTACTGCTATCTGTGAATGATGTATTCTACAGTTCTGGGTTGTCAGAATTGATAAAGTTTCAGTTTGATGTATGATTGAGCTTATATGTATGGAGTGGGTCCAATCTGAAAATATAATGAAATGTGGCCTGCAAGTGGTGTCCTAAAGGAAGCTTTGGATCCAGTGTGAAAATTGATGAAACGTGGTCCGTAGAGGTGCTGAGGGTTGTAGCCTTCAGTCAGGGGGTTGTAGCTCCCTTCCAGGAGAGGCAAGTAAACGAGATCAGGGGGTCGTAGCTCCCTTCCAGGAGAGGCTGGTAAACGAGTCAGGGGGTTGGAACTCCCTTCCAGGAGAGGCTGGTAAACGAGTGCAGGTGGGTGCCTGCGTGCTGGTAGGAGTCTGCACCAACACATATGTTGTAAGATGTTTTCTCTATAATAAATATTTGAAGGCTGAGCAACGGTAGCGGTGGTTTTCTCCCGACTTGGGTTTCCACCTAAAAATCTTGGTGTTCATGTGTGATGCTTTGTGTGATGGTTTATTTTGTTCTTACTGCACATGTTTATTGTTTATTAAACATCTGATGAATGAATGATGGAATGATATAAGTGAAGAATTAATGACATAATTAGATCTCTGTGTATACGCGAGTTTCGTAAAGGGTATCCGCGTATATACGCGAGTCTGTATCAGGAAAGTAGCGTATGGGTTTTAGAAGCAAGAAAAAGTAAAAGTTTGAATAAACAGTAAATACTGATTAACACCCCCTCTCAGTATTTTTCCCAACATAACTATCCATCGACACCCCGTAATGTCCGTGCCAATGATGATCAAAGGGCCCTTTGCAATGATATGGACGGAATTCTAAGGCTTCCCATAATTGCAACATATTCCATGACTTAGCCCAATCTCCATTAGTTATGTTAGCATTGGAAGTCATACAAATGTTCCACACCTAGCGAAAATCAAGTATTTCTACTTTAAGTGCAATCAACCTTGTCGACTCTCGCTTAATGTTTTTCAACTAAAATAATGTTACCCCACATATTCCATTGACAATCACTTTAAAAATCCTGATCATAATCTAGAATAGTACCATTCACCCCTGCATCATTGATGAAGGAGCATCCACATACATTATGTCCAAAATAGTTTGGAGAAAAATTAGATCTTTGGAACTCAAACCATCTGACATCACACTCAAACCATATGACGGGCGGCCTTCAACCTGTGTTGGTTTGTTCCAATTTGTTGGTACACTTCACTGGTAAAAAATTTCTCATCCACATTGAAGTCCTATATGCATAGTTGGATTATAATATCTTCCTTGGCCGAACTTATATGTAGTCAATGACTGTAGTGGCATCCTCTACCTTGAGAATAATGGTATTTCCCCATGATTGGAAAATCATGGCAGTTGAAAATTTTTCTTTCTATGAGAAGAAGACATTAAACACACCTAATAGTGTCATAACTTTTGTATGATATTATACAGATTTTATCCCAAGCTATACTAAATTCATACCTATACAGTTCAAACCATTAACCCTCCTCGGTACATACCGTGGAAAACTCACATTGCTGAAAGATATTCCAGAAACCTTAGTAGCTTCATTGTGCATTATGAGTTCATAAAACACCCCACCAAGTCAATAACCAATTCTAGACAACATAATTGTTGTAACTACGGACTCTAGGTTCCTACCATATGTTATCATAGAAAATACATTATTTTACCCTCCACCTGGTATTGTCTCACACCAAGTAATGGTGACCCTCACGTTTCTCAATATGGCTCTTGTTATAGTTCTAAAATTTTAATATTTGCAAGAATAATTATATAGGAGAATATCAAAACTACTTTGGAGTCTAGAATCTAGCCCTCCTAGACTCAGAGAGGAATCTCTCTTTTATATTTAGCTTTGTTTTATGAATTTTATATTAGGATAGATATAATGATTGTAGAGATTGATTTTTTGATTGATTTATTGATTGGATTAGTATATTTGTTTAAACTAACTCCATTGGGCTATGGAGTCATAAAAGGCTGGGTTACTGCATCAAATTTTCAAGAGCATCTACAAGGCAAGCTAACTACACTTTCTGGATCTTTGAAACAAAAAGAATTTTAAGATGAAAGAAATAGTGAATTCAGTAATGGTTAAACATAAATTAAGAATTTCTTAAACAGACTTCAGAAGAAAAGAATTTAAATTTTAAACACAGCCAAAAATAAGGTGCTCTAACAACAAATATTAATCTTCAAGTTTTTGCATTACAATCAGGTTTTAATGACGCACTGAGAAAAAAAAACATTGGAAATATTAACACAGAAAAGGAACAACATCACCAAATAAGCATAGCTCAAGTATTTTGTAAATGGTCTTTTATTATTGATGCTCCAACTTCAAGAAAATACAATGCTCTAATGGAAAATTTCAAAAATCTAGGGGCCGACGCCTGATACTTCAAATGTATGAAATATTTAACTGAATTCTACAATGAGTGTCCTATCTACTAGGAAATATTTCATTAATTACAAAATAAACAAAATGTGACTAGTGTGACCAAGAAGTGGACACGATGAAATTAATTTGACACCTAGACCTATTTTTCAAAAGGTTGTTGCTGCATGATTAGATCTGATCTGCTGGAATCTACCCTTCTTGGTACTCACAGAGCTTTTCCCACTATTTCTCATCTCGAATTTTGATCCTAGTCACCTTCTGATATATTTCATCTGTCTCCATGAATCTAACAAAACTAGGCTTGAAAACAAAAATGTGTTTAATTTCATGTTGGATAAATATGCTGTTTCTCATGTCCTCAAGGAAAGCTCTTCCTGTCATTTCTCCTCTAAGACCTGAAAACTTGGTTGTGTCCTTGGCAATGTATTTCAGGTTTTCTACATAGTTTTCCCGGGTAATAAGCTTATCATTTATCATGAAGAGTGAAGGTAACCCTCTTTTGGTCAGTAGCTTGATCCTGTTAAATAATCTAGTGACAATAATGTCTAAAGTGTGGAACTTTTCATTCAACTGTGTGATCAAGCTTCTCTTAGTGAGCACCTTCTTGACCTCTAGAATTTTTGTTGTTCTATCCTCAACTCCAAGTTCATGCAATTCATCCATGCTCTTTGAATTCAGAAATCTAATGATGTTATTTGTTTTTTCAGGCATTTCTCCAAGCTCCTTGGTGACACTGTATATTGTATCATTGACCTTTTTAATTAATCTTATCTATTCAACTATGATTTGAAAGGAAGGCCACATTTCATTTATAGATTCAATTATACTTGAACAAATGATCTCCTTTTCCTTGCCAATGGTGTGACCAATGGAAGCCTCCTTCTTAGCATTTTTCAATATTTCAATCTTTTTTTGGGCTCTTTGCAATTCTATCTCATGTGCATAGTCAGATCTTGCGTTTTGATCCTTCAAGATATTAATTTGTGCTTGCAGCCTTTTTATCTCTTCTATTTTGATGGACATATTCTATATTTCCTTATCCAACTATTATGTACCACTTGATGTACCTGTAGTTGTTTATTTAGTTGAAGGGATGACTGCAAGATGAAAAACCTCCAAGGGAATGATGACCATTTGTGTTGCGTTTCCATTTTCCTTTTCCAATTTCTCCATTTTTTCTCCACATGATTTAGCTGTGCTGACTGTTCTATTATCAGATTCATCATCTTTAATTTTTTTGTTTCATTCTCCTCTATGTCTTTGGTTAGAGGGTCTTCAGTAGTTGACATTTTGAGTTTTTTCTTAAGGCTTCTATTTCTACGTTTTCCTTCATCAGGATCTCTTCTACTCCCTCTATATTTGTTGGATCATACCTGATCTTCACAACTAAATCTTCCAAGGATTTAATTCTTTCATCCTTCGCAAGAGAAGAAATTTTCTCCATCTTGAGGTGGGAATGAATATTGGCCAATGATACATGCAATTTAGATAGACTCATAACAGTGGTAGTCAATGTGGATGAGATGATATCTCCAGTCTGTTTGTCCATTTCCATCTGATCTATTGGGTGGATGTCCTTGACATTAAACTAAAAAGATGTTTTCTTGAAATCAACAGGTGTTTTTGGCTATGAAATATGGGCTTCTAATAAATCCATGCACATATTTCCCTTCTCTGAATCAAAATTTGATGGAAGCCTACTTTATGAAGTGGTGGTTTTCTTCCAAAATTGATTATAGGTGTTGTTATTCAACACCTTGATCAATATCCATGTGAAGTTTTGCTCTCTTCCTATATTTCATCTTAAACTCCTTGCTATATGCATCAGTCCCTAAAGGTGATTGATCAACCCTTGGTATTTTTCCTGTAATATATTTCTCTTCCTCTTTTCCTTTGTCTTTCTTATCCTCTATATTTTTCTTTTCTTGTGAAACAAGGGTTTGTATACTTGAGGATGAAATTACCTGCTCTTCAGCCTCTTGCAAGGTGTTTGCTATCCACTTTGTCTGGTTCATAAATTGTTCAATCTCAGGCCTTTGGGTGTGAATGTATGGAGTTCATTTGTTTTCTACCCTCTTCTTAGAGATAATTCCTAATGGATCATAAGACCAAGTGAAATTATGCTTAAAATTCATCTCTTTTAGCCTCTTGTTAACCTCCCGTGTTGCTGATCTACTATTGCAAATGAAAGGACCAATTTGGGATTTCATCCGGAATTGAGATTTCTTTTTTGTTTATACAAAATGTACTTCATTTGCGTTAATCATCTGTCTAATGTATTCTAGGTAAAATATGCTCGCAGGGAGGAACTTTGGAAACTTTTAAGGGGGGAACTCACAACCATATATTCTTAGCTATGTATAATTTTGGTACAAGTACCAGTATTTATTTCTGGCTTGGTCTGACAGCTGCACGATATTTTTAATTTCTTCAGTGATCCTTGGTTCCATTATGTTGTTGAGGATGATCATAGATGGATGCAAAAACAATCTAGTGAATTATTTTTAAGTGAAATATTTCTGATATTTCATCAATATTGTTATCCAGAAGATGAAAGTCTGTGGTTGTGAATATTCATTCAATTTTATCATTGTAAACTTAAAACTGTTTTCCTGACATTATACAAGTATATAGATAATGACTAAATCATATTTAAACACCTCCTCTATGTGAAACTTGAAAAAATAGTCATGAATGGCATCTCCTAGGAATGGAATGAAATTGAACAGAATGAAAGATTTAGAGGATGATGAAAGTATTGACAGGAAGCCTATAATCTCTTCATCTAGCCACTGGCTTGAATAGTATCCTAGCAAGTAAGAAAGCATAGTGACTATGTGTTGAGTCCTATTAGGGAATGTAGAATATGGGTATGGAGGATTCTTCTTGGACAGGGGAGTGTCTCCAGCCATGAATAAATTAATGGTTTTGGCTCTACTAGAAAAATCTAATTTCTGATACAATTCCATGAGGGTTTCATTGGAAAAGGGTGTGGCTTCTTCAATGACAGGATCCTGCATAATCTACAAGATAGACTTGGCACTAATGGTGAGTAAAACCTCCCATGTGGGGGCAACAACAACCCTTCAATTTAGATCATAACATGCATGAAACATCTTATGAATTCAGTGCAAATGTGATTTTTGGGAAAGATCTAGTATTCCAGGTTTGTGTCCCATAGTCCTATGTCATCAGCCTCATCGATAATTTTATCTTCCAACCAACAATATATGTCGAAGAGGTCGAATTTTGAGAGAGTCTGGTGAATTTTAAAATCCCTGTCAGTAACGGAAATATGATCAAGGTCCACAGGAGGGTGAACCATTGGATTGAATGACTCATTATCCTTCTTCTTTGGAGGCATGAATGTCTCTGAAAATGAAATTGACTGACATTCCTGTATTTGGAGGTTCACATATTAGAAGGGGATTAAAGAAGAGGGATTTATGTTGATCTACAGACAATTGAAATTCTTTGTGATTTATTTAGATTTGAAAAACTTGGAATTTCATCACCTGTTATAGTAAAATACTAAGAAAACACTTCAACCTTTGAAATAGGTGGGGAAAGGTGAATTTGTAGGATGGCAGGATTTTTGTTGACATGGCGCGGACCCGTTGGGTAATGGCTTAAAAAAATAAATGGTTCAACGGGTATTTAGGTGGGAGCAGTGATGATATGGTGGGTGTGAAAGGAGTGATAGCGTGGAGCAACGGGAATGACATAGTGTTAACGGTCAAATGTGAGGTTTAATTATGGTGGAAATTGCTTCTCATAAGGGGTCTACGATTGTAAGTGGAATAGAAAGGGGGAGTGTGAATAGATGGTTGCTTGACATGTAGAAAATGGGCTAGTTTTGGAAACCGCTCATCCCCCCCCCGCCCCCCTCGACGTTAAATTTTGGAGGATGAGGGACGATCATAAATAAATATGGGCCATCGGATGTGATAGTGGAGGTGGAAATGAAGTAGAAGGTGGCAGAGCTTTAATGATGACGTTGTCGGTGAGTGGACGGTGGGGTTGGACGTTTTAAATGAAATTTTGAGCGAATTATAAAGTATCGAGACTTTAGGATATGACATATAATATGTCAAATAGACTTTAAAATGAGTCAATCCCCGAAAATTTGGATAAACGGATTTATTTTTTATTTTTTTCTATTCATGAGAACACATGAAAACTTTGGAATGATGTTTTAGAGTAAATTTCATGTCTCTCAACATTTATTTTTTCTTTCATTCGACCTACACATTCACTAGTCTAAAAAAAATTCTCATTGTTTTGGAGGGTGCATTGAAGCTTGCAAACCCATATCTATTTTTTTATGAAATTCTAGCCTACTCTTTCCCTTATTTCTCTTATTGATTCAGTTTGAACTATTGAATGAATTTTATTTCTACCTAGTAACTGATTTTCCAAGATTGAACTATTTGGAAATCCTTATTTCCTAACCTATCCAACAAAAATTTAAAATTGTTCAATCATGCCTAGACTATATGAATTGAAAAAACTAATCAAATTAGCAGTGGCATTTTGATTTGCAGCACTTTCAGTGTTGTTCTTTTTGGGGTTTTCTTTCTTTTTCTTTTTCTTTTTCATATTTTTTTCAATATACCCTCTTTTCTTTTCCTTCTTCAATTTTTTTTTTTTTGGAAATCATTTGAATATTAAAAATCAGGTACAATATGAAATTGTAACTATAAAATACTCAATCACCCTGAAATCCTATAATTTATAGGACCCTAACAGTGGCTCTAGTTGGGGATGGCACGTCTCCAACTGAAGTGTAAAGAACATAAGATCAATAGCCTTGAGTACTCAATTTTATGCAAAGTCTTCAACTGATTTATTTCTCTATTTTATGGAATATTATCAAACCAAGCTTAGGGCCTTCTCCACATGCTTCAACCATTGTTAATGAGTTATCCAAATCAAAAATTATAAAACTATGTTATTTACAATGATGAAATATCTAACTGTATTTTTAATAGAGGTAATGCTTTAGCATCATGCTAGTGACAGGACCTCCATGTATATTTGTTCCATCTAACTACTTAATTAAATATGCATTGTTTTCTCTGAAAGCATCAATAATGTATGGACATTTCCAAAGGTTGTCAAATTTTCCATGTTTACCTTTGTCTTCACTTCTAGAATCCCATTTCAAAACTTGGTCACCTAGAATAAAATCATTAGCCTTTGTTCTTCTATAAAAAATCCTCTTCATATTTTCTTGAACAACTTGGGTCTTCTTATAGACCTCTTCTCTAGACTGATGTAATTGAATGGTTTGATTTATCCTTCTCTGTACATTGTTTGGTTCAACTTGTATTTCCTGAATGATATTCATGAATAGAACTCCTAAAAAGGAAGGTAAAACTACATTTATTCCATAGACCAATTGGTATGGAGACATGCCAATTGATTTTTTGGTAGCAAGTATATCAACCCAAAGTGCATGGACCAACTAGTTATGCCATTACTTTTTGTTGTCTTCCAAGTTATTTTTGATGATATTCACCAAAATTTTATTTGAATATTCAACCAACCCATTACCATGAGGGTAATAGGTTGTTGAATGTCCCAAAGTTATGTGGTACTTGTGTAAAAAATAAACCATTTTCTTGGATTTGAAGGTTGTGGCGTTATCTGTTATGAGTTTTGAAGGACAACAAAATCTAGAAAGGATATTTGTTTCAAGGAATTTAATAATGATAGAACCAGCAACATTTATGGAAGGAGTGGCTTCTATCCATATGGTAAATTAGTGTGTGCCATTAAGAATCCATTTTTGCTGGGCAGAGGAGGGAGGATGAATTTCACAAATGAAATCTAATCTCAATTTTTGGGAAGGGATTTCCTTAGAAATAGGATTTAATGGAAAGGGAAATAACTTTCTCTTTCCTTCAAAAATTTGGCATTTGTGGTAGGAAGTTACCATCTTTTGGATGTTGGGGAAAAGGGTATGCCAGTATAAACTAGCCCTAAGGATCTTATTGGCAATAGTTTTCCAATAAATATCTTCACCACAGTCACCTTCATGGAATTCCTGCATAACTTTATCTGCATCATATTTTAGCAAATATTTGATTAAAACACCCCCAAAATCTTTCCAATATAAGACATTTTCTAGAATGCAGAATTTGACAGCTTTCAACTTCAGAAATCTAGCTTTAGTTTTAGGCAAACCAGAAGGAGCATTTAAATTGAACAAAACATATAAGATATCCACACAATAGGGAGAATTTAGAATGCTTCATCAATTATTGGATTCATTAGTTCCTATTGATCATCCAATGAATAGACCATGTTGATATCTAGTCCATGAAAATTTGATTCAACCATCAATTTGGCTAATCCTTGTCCTTTGATCAATTTGATAGGTCTAATTTCAAAATCATATTCCAAAATAACAAGGACCATTCTGCGTTAAAATGTCTTTGACTATTGCATTACGCACATAATCAATAATATGTGAATGTAAAATGTAAACTCTAAAAAATTTTAGTGCTTTGACCAGAGCAAAGGCATGTTTTTCTATGATGTTGTACTTTGAATATGCATCTCTCAAGGCTTTGCTAAGGAATTATATTGGTTGTTCATGTCCTTCACTACTTTTCTACAATAATATAGTACCAGTAGTATGTTTAGATGAAAAAGAAAAAAATATGAAATCTTAATCCAGGCTAATTAGAACTAGAGCTTTTGTCAATGCTTGTTTGCTAGGTCAAAATATTGTTTAGCTTCAATGTTCCACTTTAATTTTGAATCTTTTT
Source organism: Pinus albicaulis (assembly GCA_034641835.2). Taxonomy (NCBI): domain Eukaryota; kingdom Viridiplantae; phylum Streptophyta; class Pinopsida; order Pinales; family Pinaceae; genus Pinus; species Pinus albicaulis. Next base: position 1,318,417,811 of record CM076582.1, on the reverse strand, counting down.
TAAGCATGTTGGTTATATTTCTCAGAATTTCACAAGCTTGGGTATGGATCTCCTTAAAAATTTGATTTTACCATTGAAATATTGAAGTTATTTGATGTTCCTGGGATGAATAATTTTGTGTATACCTTCAACCTTGCCAGGGTCAATTCTATCCATCTTTAGAAATAATGTGGCAAAGAATCTTTCCTTATTATAGACCAAACAGTGTTTTCTTGGGATTTAGGGAAATTCCAAACCTTCCACATTTATCAAAAACTATTCTTATATGTGCCAAGTTTTCTTCATCAGTTTTTGAATATATAATAATGTCCTCAAGATAGATCACAATTAAATGGCCAAATTCATCTGCAAAAGAAATGTCCATGGCTCTCTGAAAAGTGACACCAACATTCACTAATCCAAAGGGCATTTTCATATACGTGAAAGTACCCCAAGGAATAGTAAATTTTGTTTTTTCTTGATCATCAAGATGCACTAAAGCTTGATTATATCTTGAAAATCCACCTAACAAAGAGATCCTACTAGAGCCTACTGCCCTCTGAAATATGTGGTCCATTTTTGGTAAGGGGCATTTTTCCTTAAGGGATACTTTGTTCAAATTCTTAAAGTCAATGAAATGCCTAATTTCACCTATTTTGTTTTTTGTAGGCACAATGATGGGTACCCATTTAGAATATCTAAGTCAAACTATGATTTTGACCTCATACAATTTCTTGATTTCTTTCTCAATCAAGGACATTAACACATGATTTATCCTACATAGTTTTTGTTTAAAATGTTTTTGACCCTCCTTGATTGGAATTTTGTGTTGTATGAGGCTAGTATCATAAGCTTTTAGGTCCTCATATCTCCAAGAAAATACATCTATGAATTCCTTAAAAAGAGTTATATAGCTTTGTTTTGTAACAATAGGAAGTGAGTTTGACAGTATTATCATTCTGGGGCCTTGTTCACTGCCTATGTTACACTCTTCAATGTTTGTCCCTATTGGTTCTAATTTTTGTTTTTTGGAAATGGCATTAAAGTCAAATAGTTCTTCTAAAGGGACAAGCCCTCTAGGCAGGATATTATCCTTGAGTTTAATTACTTCAAATTCCTCTTTTTCTGGGTCTTTATGTATTTATGTTTTATGTACATTTTTAATTGCTGAAATATTTACATCATAAACAAGGGGTTGTTTATCTACACTAAGTTTTACATCAGTGTGATTGTCTTCTTCATAGTCTAAGTCTATGTTGCTATCTTCAAATTCATCCTTTGATTTTAAGAAAATCTCAATTTTTTTTTCATTACCGAATACTTGCCAGTATCTCATGTTATCAGGCACAGAAGGACGATGTTTAACTTCTACTTTGTATTGTCTATTTGGGTGAGGCAAATGACATGTGCTTGCTAAAAAAAGGCTAAACCATTTTCTAGGATGTTCTAATTTCTCGAAATAACAGCCGAGTCATAATATTCAAATGTTCTTAAGAAGTCAATCACAACATTTCTGTATGCTCTCAATCTAGGATGTTTTGCAGAATATTCTCCTTTAAATTTTTTTTTGATTAGTTCAGTATCACCATGGATAGAAATACTCTTAGCTCCTAATATTTTCAACAATTGTAATCCTAAGAGTAGGTCTTCATATTCTGCTATATTTTTTGTGCACAGAAAATTTATTTTGTAGGTGTAACCTTTTTCATGATTGTTCCTTGCATTATATACCCAAACACCTGCTCCTGAGTCTGCTTTGCCACATGAGCCATAAAAAATCATATTCCAAAGAGCTTCCTTTTCAGGGTCTTGTTGTACAATTTGTATTTGGTTATCATGTTTTTCATTACGATCACTTTGTGCATGGGTAACCTATGTGTCAATGTCTCCATCATTATAAAGAATGGAGTGAAGGTCAGTATGGACATAGTTCAGAGGATAGCTGTGTGGTTTTTCTTGACTACTCACCATGTACTTCATCAAAGCTTCCCTATACAGTCTTCTTTGTTGACCAAACACTTGCATTGTGGCATAATTCATATCCATTTGCAGGGTCCCTTGTAACTTCGCTTCCCATGAGCGTGATAAAAGAATGATATACTTAGGAGGGATGTCAGCTACTACTATATCCATCACTAGGCTCTTTGCTGGCATCTGAGCTAAAGTGACACCTAGATATTTGATAAGACCTAGACATATAAATTTGCTAGAATCAAATGAGTATAAATATTTGTAGGGATTAGTAATTTCAAGGCCAAGTTTCTCCATAACAAGCTTGGGCATAAGATTATGTGATGCACTTGAATCCAACATGGCATTATGGATAATTTGGTTATAAACATTAAGACTGGCATAAAATGGGGGACACACCCTTCTTCAGGTTTACCATAAACTTCTAGCCCAAACAAAATTTCAGGTTGATGATCATTTAAATTAACAGTATCAGTAATTTCCCCTGTGTCTAATATGTAATATTCCAAAATTAGCTTGCACCTAATTGGAATATTAAATTTTGTTTTTATCACCTAGGAGTTGAATAAATGGGTAAGGACACCCATTCATATTAAAAATATGAATAAAATCCCTCATAGTATGAAAAGGGATCATCAAAGGAGCTGGATTTAACACCCTCATGTGTGAAAAGGGACTTTTTCCTGTGGACAAGGTCAAGTTTGACCAAGTCAACAGTGCTGGGATACAAGGTGGAGATCACTTTTAGGGACAGTGCAGTATGAATGGGAGGGAGATTCTTTGGTGGAGGAAACCCTAATGAGTGGGACCCATGGTGAGAGGGCTTTCACTTGTTTAAAAGGAGGGCAAGGCATCCATTGCTATGCATGTTATGGATTATTGATTTTATGGTCTATTTAGACTTTGTGCATTCTGTTATTGTTTAGCAGGGTTACTGTGCTGCTTAGCACCGAGTGTTCTCGAGTGGGAATCCCATCTCCTTTCTTGAAAGGCCTCTTGAGGGAGCTTTCACTTCATTTCTCCACATCCAGGCTCAAGGCCAAGCCACCTTCTTCAACTACAACATTATTTCTGTTGAAGTATAACATTGTGTTGCAGGGTGTCATAGTGGAGGTTCTATAGCACCACTTCTGGAGCTATTTTTCAGAGGAGGAAGCCTTCTTTCCTTTGGAGAATTAGTGAGGAAGCATTTGAGCTGATTCCCATAATCTTTGGCATTAGGCCAACCATTTTTCATCATCTACAGCATAGTCCCTCTCATTGATTGCATTATTTTCATTGAGCATCTGCAGTGAGGGTTGTAGTGTTTGTTTGGAGCGTAAGATCTTTAGTGTTAGGATTAGCCTTTCACTTGGAATATCCATTGAAGGAGGTATATTCATCTTGTGCATCATATACAACCATTTTCATCTAGTTCTTGAGTTGGAGCTACTACTCAGCCTTGCTACTCCAACATTTTTTCCATTTTTCATATTTCCGGAAATCCTTCCAGGATTGGCTTGAGATTGTTTCCAGGAGTTTATAGCTTTGTTTCCCCACTTATTTGAGCTATAAATTTCCATATCTATGTATTTACATTATTTCTGTAGCAGTGCCTCCTATAAACTACGCAGTAATAGCCTTGGGTTCTCTATATGTAGCAGTGTTCTCTATTTTCTTGTACATGTTCTATGGAGGCTTGCATTGCCTAGCTTGAGTGATAAGTACCTCAAGGATTTGTATATATTTTCTGCTATAGGATAAATTTTATGGCTATTTAGATCTTCTCATGATTTATGTATTGATATAATGTTTCTACTCCAATATGTGTTTTTACATTGTTGCATCTCCAACTTTGGAACATCTTAAGGTGTTCTTATTGTTGTAGCAATTCCCTCTTTTGGGATATTACAGTGGTATCAAAGCATAATATTGGCCCAGCCTGTGGAACTCAGCTAATATTCTGTCAAGAGAAGAGAAGATGAAGACTCCATTCTTTGGAGGAAGGAAGGAGGAGAGGCTCTCAAAGCTTCTTCCTAAATCTGTACATAGCATTCAAGGAGATCTCAGGAAGATTAGAAGGGAGATGTGTATAGGATCTCCAAGAGGGTTTTAACTTGAATCAAACTCTATATTTTCATATGATGAGTGTTAGCATGCAGCCACACATCATGATACACAATGCAGTCATATGCCCATATTTTCCATGAGAGAGATGAAAGAAGAAGGGATGACTAGGAGGTAAACTTTTAGTGATTTTCTGCAAGAGTATAAGTCTGAAACTCAAAAGTTTAGAGATCATGCCACTTTTCGCGAATTTTTCAAGATCAAGGTGAAGAGAAACAAGCAATGTGATAGGGGAAGATTCCTTCTATCTAATTTTGATGGTTCACCTACGTGTTTAACTAGAGCTTGGGTGGAGGAGCTAGACAACTTTTTGCAGCAAAATCAAATTTCTAAAGATAAAGCCATCAGAGTTTCAGTGCTGCATCTTGGAGGTAAGGCCCATGAATGGAGGATATTTGAGTCCTTTTCTATGAAAAATGCAAAAAATTCTTCTTATGCAAGGTTTATTAAGACCTTGGTAGAAAGGTTTGATGGAAAAATTTCTGCAACACATGTGGTGAAGCTAAACAAATCTAAAAAAACCAAACCCTTGCATGTGATGGAGGAAACTATAAACTCATACCCACTTCAGAAAACTAGGGAGGAGGCTGAAATCTTGCATCATACCTTGTTAGAGGAAAGACCTCTATCTCATATTCCTGAGCAAGAGGGCATGGACATATCTTTTTCAAAAGAGGATCCAATTCTTGGGAGGTTGCCCATACATATTGATGAGGAGGAGGGAAACATCATTGTCATGTCTAGAGTTTATCTAGCACCTCATGCAGAGGAAGAGGGAGATATTGCTCCAAATAGAGGGATTCTTGTATCATTGCAAGGAATTCCCCAAGATCTCACATGTGGAGATCAAGGCACAACTCATGATTTACATGTGCCATTGATGATAGGGTGTGAAACTATGGAGATAAAAGGAGGAGATAGGGAGGATGACTAGTGTCCTGTGATGAGGACCACACACCCCTGTCTATTTCATGAGGTTGATGCACCTAAGAGAGAGACTGTATTGCGTAGGGAAAGCAGGGACAAATCTGTCCATTCACATATGCAGTCTACTATTGATGGTGATGTCTCATTGCATGGAGACATTTCACCAAGGAGACCACATGATCAATAGATGATGAGATATGCTTCACATTTGGAGGCACCATACATTGACTTTAGAGGAGTGGAGACCTTGGCAGGTCATTACATAGTGTTGATAGTCTTGGGTAGACTCAAGGAGAAGAGAGGCATTCTCTCAACATCATCTTTACCCACTCTCATTTCATATTTTGTGCTATGGCAGAAGTAGCATGCAAAGGATAGCAACCTTCCAACTTAAATCTTTGACATGGGAGATGTCAAAGAGGAGGGTAACCATATGAAAAATTTTATTCATGATAGATTATCAGTGTTTTCACTATGGGGGATGAGAGGAGACTCATCGATGATCCACTCTATTTGCATGAGTAAGACATATGGTAAGGGTATTTTCTGTTTGCACAATAACTTGTGTAATGTGTATATGCATCCCTTAACCATATATGTGCAGGATGTTGCTCCAAGGAGGGGCATTATTTTTCCTAGACTTCATGGTCTACTTGAGGCCATGAGCAGTATTGATGACCACTCCCTAGGAGGACTTGGGGAGGAGATGTATTATGGAGAAAATGCTCACTTTGTACCATACGTCATTCAGTTTCTCCAAACATATGAGGAGAGTGGGACAGCAAGCAAGTGGTTGAGAAACCACATTTTTTTTCACTCTCTTGTGCAGTTCAGCATCAAACTGCGTTGGTTACATTTTAGGGACCATTTTCCTTCTCCCTTGCTACATATGGCAGCAAGTATGGTTCTCATTATGGTTCCTTATGTTTTTGTTGCTCTTATTTTCATTTGGAGCATGATTGAGGGAGTGGCACATTGGTTGGATGTGTCCCTTGGGGGAGAGATTCCCCACATTATTTGCATTGCATGCTATAATGGGAGCATGGGAGGTGATATGGCCACCACAACAAAACATTTTTTCTTTCATGACGTGGGCCATGAGATTGATTGGATGCCATATGATGGTGATTTCAAGCTCATCATATATGGAATGATTTGGGCCAGCATGTTTCATAACGTTGGAGGGGAGATCCTTGGAGGTCTAGTCTTCATCTTGCCTCTTGATGGCACTATTATTGCAGCCCAAGACCAGCATATACTCTACACTTATCCTAATTGGAGAGAAGGAAAGCGTGGGGTAGGCTATTTGTCTACCATGGTCAAATTTTCAGCACACCTATATTGCAGGAACTCAAGGTGGAGGATGATTTGTATGTGTTGCCACATTGAGAGGTAACTCATTTTGTATGGATGATTGCTTGGGGATGGAGGATCTACATTGGAATGATGATTCCCAATGAATTTCAGATCCCATCCCTCAAGTGAACCTCTGGAAAACACCTTATTTCCTTCTTGAGTACTCTACTTACTCATGATGATAGATATTTCGCTAACTTGCATGCTTGGGAAGGGCAATATGGAGATTCATTGATGAGACAAAATCTCATTCCTTGGAGGATAATATCATATATGGATTCTTCAACAGGAGGAGGGAACACTTCTCAGTTCTATCCTTGCATTTTCTTGAGGACAAGGAACATTTGGGAGGAGAGGACTGTAATATTCCAAAATTAGCTTGCAGCTTATTGGAATATTGAATTTTGTTTTTATCACTTAGGAGTTGAATAAATGGGTAAGGAGGCCCATGCATATTAAAAATATGAATAAAATCCCTCATATTATGAAAATGGATCATCAAAGGAGCTGGATTTCACACCCTCGTGTGTGAAAAGGGACTTTTCCATGTGGACAAGGTCATGTTTGACCAAGTCAATAACGTTGGGATAGGAGGTGGAGATCACTTTAAGAGACAAGACAATATGAATGGGAGGAAGATTCCTTGGTGGAGGAAACCCTAATGAGTGGGACCCATGGTGAGAGGGCTTTCACTCTTTTAAAAGGAGGGCAAGGGAGCCATTGTTATGCATGTTATGGATTATTGATTTTATGGTCTGTTTATACTTTGTGCATTCTCTTACTATTTAGCAGGGTTGCTGTGCTACTTAGCACGAGGTGTGCCCGAGCAGGAATCCCATATCCTTTCTTGAGATTCATCTTAAGGGATCTTTCACTTCATTTCTCCATATCTAGGCTCAAGGCCAAGCCACCTCCTTCAGCTACGACGTTATTTTTGCTGAAGTATAAATTTTTGTTGCAGGGTGTTGCAATTGAGGTTCTACAACACCACTTATGGAGCTATTTTTCAGAGGAGGAAGCCTTATTTCCTTTGGAGGATTAGCAAGGAACAATTTTAGCTGATTACCATCATATTTGGCATCAGGCCAACCATTTTTCATCATCTACAATGCAGTCCCTCTCATTGACTGCGTTATTTTCATTGAGCATCTGTAGTGAGGGTTACAGTGTTTGTTTGGAGGGTCAGATCTTTAGTGTTAGGATCAGCCTTTCACATGGAAGATCCATTGGGGGAGTTATATTAAGCTTGTGCATCATATATATCCATATCCATCTAGTTCTTGAGTTGCAGCTACTACTCAGCCCTGCTACTCCGGCACTTTTTCCATTTTTCATATTTCAGGAAATCCTTCCAGGATTGTCTTCAGATTGTTTCCAGGGATTTAGAGCTTTGCTTCCCCACTTATTTTAGTTATACATTTCCATATATATGTATTGAAATTATTTCTATAGAAGTGCCTCATATAGACTGCGCAGTCATAGCCTTGGGTTTTCTATATGTAGCAGTGTTCTCTATTTTCTTGTACATGTTCTACTGAGGCTTCCATTCCCTAGCTTGAGTGATCACTAGCTCAAGGAATTTTATGCATTTTCTACTATAAGATCAATTTTATGGCTATTTGGATCTTCTCATGATTTATTTATTGGTATAACGCTGCTACTCTAATATGTGTTTTTACATTGCTGCATCTCCAACTTTGGAACATCTTAAGCTATTCTTATTGTTGTAGAAATTCCCTCTTTTGGGATATTACATAGTATCTTTAGTACCTGAGTCCTATACACATTATTTTTTATCAATTTAGTGAGAGGAATAGAAATTTTTCAGTTTAGCAAGTTGTTCTCAATACTAAATGGTGTTTGAATTTTGAGAAGATTTGAAAAATCAGTCCTTTCAGCCACTACTTTTTTGGTAAATTCAGTTTTTTGACTTGTACTAGGGATATTAGTTTAGGCAGTTTTGACACGGGTATCAATTTTTATCCTAGTAACGTTTTCTGTGTTATTCCTTTCTGAATTTTATACATTTTTCTTTGAATATTCTATTGTTTTGTGAGGTAAGGTTCAGAGACCTTTTTGGCAGAGTTTTCAGAATTATTTTTTATTGTAGTTATCAGAGTTATTCTTTCTTCTAATGTTATACTTTTTGTGAAATTCCATGATAGCACTCTCAAATTCTTGTTTTTAATCATAAGATTATTCAGATTCTAATTCTGTTTGAGTTAATAAAAATAATCCTTGTTCTTATTGAGTGATAAAAACAGAGTCATCTTCATTAATTCCCACTAAGTTTATTTGATTTTCATCTACTTCTTCAACTACTCCCTCCTCTTAATCAACATAATTCCCTTGGAATGGAGGCCTAATTCGCTCATCAGGACCTCTTTTCTCTCTCTGTCTTATCTGACGGGGGTTTCTTCTAGGATTTTGATTTACGTTTTGAGGAGATGGTCGATTTTTTCTAGGAACAATTCTCTCGTTTAGATTAATCCTCTCCATCATTCTCTCCATAATACTAACCAATGAGTCAAATTTTTAGCATCAGATGTGGAATTTTAAGGTTCTTCTCTTATATTAACTCTTCTCTTAGTTCTCATTCTAGCTCTTTTTTCTAACAAGTTGGCTTCTACGCTGACTACATCTCTCTGCATTTCTTCTAATGTTGCCGAGTTTACTTCTCTTAATTGATAAGACATTTCTGGCTCGAAACCATCTGGGAATTTAACTAAGGCTAAACCTTATGGTGGTTTTATATGAGAAGGTATTGAATTATATAAACTATTGAATTTGGTGCAATAATCCTAAACACTTTCACCTGGGGCCCTCCTAATGTTTTCATATTCTGATAAAATCTGAAGAGGGTTCTTTCTTACTTCCCACCTATTGAGGAATGTTTGATGAAATGCAGGGATGTCATTGATGTTGTTTGCAGGTAAATATTTGAACCATTTTATAAGTTCTCCACTAAGACTCTGAGAAAACATTATTAACTTAACACTTTCTTTATCTACCTCTTGAAGTTAAAAAAAATCATTCATTTTGTTGACCTGTTGTTGGGAAGTTATAAGACCAATTCCATCAAATAGTGTAATTCTTTACTTGTAATCCTCTGGAATAGCTTGCAATGGTGCTGGCAACACGAATGGAGCATACCTAGCTGCCATGATTGGTGGAGGTGGTGGAGGTAGATTCGCAATGAATGAAGGAGGAATATTGAGTCGAGGAAGGTAGACAGTGGATGAAATAGGATGGATGATGGGAGGAGATGTGTGTGTAGGGATTATAGAAGCAGTATGACTCACTGAATTGGGATGGGCAGACTGAGACGTAATAGAAGAAGCCTTTATAGTCAATGAAGTTATTTCTACAGATTGTTGAAGGTAAACATCATCAACGTTGAATTGAACTCTGCTACCAAATATTGCAGAGTGTCAAAATCCTATAGAAGCTGAAGATCATATTGATTTTGTGAATAAGCTTCTCTCACTGGAATTTTTTGTAGAATAGATGGATCAAATACTGTCTAGGTTGTACAATTCTCAGATTTAGTCCTGAATAAACCTTGTTCAAAGTGTAAATCAAACAGGATTTCCTGTAAGGTGACATATTTTTCACGGAGGGAATTTTATCTGTGAAGAAATCTGTTACTTGTTTGACTCTCGGTTCTAGGAGTTTTTTTTTTTTTTTAAATTAGGATTGTCCATTATAGTAGGAGGATTTGGATCAGGATGGGATGTAGTGGAGATTCTTTTAGGAGCCAAAATTCATATATGAAGCACAAACAAAATGATTATTTACAAAAACAGAAAGAAAACCAATATTAGAAAATACTTATATCATACATTTTTTTTAATCAAGGTTTTTTAATTTGAATGAGATGACAAGTTTTTTAGTATGTGTTCCCTACTATGGTCGCCACTATGTTATCGTTCTATAATTTTAAGATTGGAAATAATAATTATATAGGACAACACGAAAACAACTTTGGAGTCTAGAGTCTAGCCCTCCTTGACTTAGAGAGGGATCTCTCTTTTAGATTTAGGTTTGTTTTATGAATTTTATATTAGGCTATTTATAATGATTGTAGAGATTGATTTTTTGATTAATTGCCTGATTGGATTAGTAGATCTGTTTAAACTAGTTACATTTGGCTATGGAGTCATAAAAGGCTAGGTTGTTGCATCAAATTTTCAAGAGCATCTACAAGGCAAGCTAGCTACACTTACTGGATCTTTGAACAAAATGAATTTTATGATGAAAGAAACAGTGAATTCAGTAATGGTTAAAAAGAAATTAAGAATTTCTTAACTAGACTTCAGAAGAAAAAAATTTAAATTGTAAACAAAACCATAAATAAGGTGCTCTAACAGCAAATCTTAATCTTCAAATTTCTGCTTTACAATCAGATTTTAATGATGCACTCAGAAAAAATAGAAATGGAAATATTAACACAGGAAAGGAATATAATCACCAAATAAACATTGCTCAAGTATCCTGTAAATGGTATTTTATTATTGATGCTCCAACTTTAATAAAATACAATCCTCCAATAGAATAGTTCAAAAATCCAGGGTCAAACACCTGATACTTCAAATTTATGAAGTATTTAAATAAATTCTACAATGATTTCCATATCTACTAGGAAATCTGTTTTAATTACAATATAAGAGAAATTTGACTAGTGTGACCACGAAGTGAATGCGATGAAATTATTTTGACATCTGGCCCTATTTTTCATAAGGTCATTACTGCATGATTAGATTTGGTGATATGTTGGTTGATTTGGCTGATCTGGTGTTGTGATGATTTGTCTAATATGCTGGAATTTACCCTTCTTGGAATTCACATAGATTTTCCCATTGTTCCTCATCTAGATTTTTTATCCTATTCACCTTTATATATATTTCATCTGTCTCCGTGAATCTAATGAAAGTGGGCTTCAACAAAAAAATATGCTTAATTTCATGTTGGAAAAATATATCATTACTCATGGCCTCAAGGAAATCTCTTCCTGTCATTGTTCATATAAGACCTGCAAACTTGGTTATGTCCTTGGTAATATCTTACATCATTTTTACATAGTATTTCCTGCTAATAAGCTTATCATTTATCATAAAAAATGAAGGTAACCCTCTTTTGGTTAGTGGCTCGATTCTGTTAAAGAATCTACTCACAACAATCTCCAAATTGTGGCACTTTTACTCAAACTGTGTGAACAAGTGTTTCCCGGTGAGCACCTTCTTGGCCTCTAGAATTGTTCTTGTTCTATCTTCAACTCCAAGTTCATTGAATTCATAACTTCTCTTTGAATTCATAAATCTAATGTTGTTATTTGATGTTTCAGGCATGTCCCCAAGCTCCTTGGTGACACTATCTATTGTATCATTGACCTTTTCAATTAATTTTTTCTGTTCAGATATGATTTGAATGGAAGGAGATATTTCATTAATATATACATTCAATTATACTTGACCAGATGAACTCCTTTCCTTAGCCAATGGTGTGACCAATGGAAGCTTCCTTCTTAGCCTTTTGTAATCTTTCAATATGTTTTTGGGCTTTCTACAATTCTATCACATGTGAAATGTCAGATCTTGCCTTTTGATCCTTCAAGATATTAATTTGTGCTTCCAACCTTTTTATCTCTTCTGTTTGGACGGACATATTCTCCATGGCCTTAGCCAATTGTTTCGTACAACTTGATGTAACTGTAGTTGTTGATGTAGTTGAAGGGATCACTACAAGAGGAACAACCTCTAAGGGAATGATGGCCATTTGTGCTGCTTTTTCCTTTTCCTTTACCCATTTATACATTGTTGTCTCCATTTTCTTTAGTTGTGCTAACTTTTACATTCTCATATTCATCATCTTTGACTTTTGTGTTTCATTCTCCTCTATGTCCTTGGTTAGGGGGCCTTCAGTAGCTGACATTTTGAGTTATTTTCTTAAGGCTGCTATGTCTGCATGTTTCTTCTTTAGGATCTCTTCCACTGCCTCTATATTTGCTCGATCATACCCCATCCTAATTACTAAATCCTCCAAGGATTTAATTCTTGTATCCTTTTCAAGAGAATAAATATTCTCCATCTTGAGGTGGGACTGAATATTGGCCAATCATACCTGCTATTTAGACAGACTCCTAACAACACTAGTCAATGTGCATGAGATAATCTATCCAATTTATTAAATATATATATATATATATATATATATTATTTTTTTTTTGTTTCATATATATATATATATATATATATTTCCCCCCCCCCTGAGAGATGTGAGGTTTTCAATATATATATTACTTCTTCATTTGGGTATGTGCTTTGAGATGTCCACTCTCATTCTGTCTAGTGAATTCTTTGACCTCAAATTGTTAGAATGGTGATGGTGATAAAACTTCTTCTTAGACATAATTCTCAATGGGCCATAGGACCAAGTGAAACTATGCATAAAATTCATCTCTTTTAGCCTCTTTTTAGCCTCCTTTGTTTCTGCGCTACTATTGTAAATGAAAGGACCAATTTGGGATTTGATCCTGAATTGAGATTTCTTATTTTGCTGATACAAAATGTACTTCATCTGCATTAATCATTTGCCTCATGTATTCTATGGAAAATATCCTCATGGGGAGGAAATTTGGCAGCTTGTAAGGGGGAAACTCACGCCCATATATTCTTATCTTCGTATAATTTCATTACAAGTACCAATCTCATGTTATGGCTTGGTCTGACAACTGCATGATATTTTTAATTTATTCGCTAATCCTTGGTTCCCTTCTGTTGTTGAGGATGGTCATAGGTGTATGCACAAACAATTCAATGAATCGTTTTTAATTGAATTATTTTTTATCTTTCATCAGCATCATTTTCGAGAAGATGATAGACTAAGGTTTTGAATGTTCATTCAATTTTATGATTGTAAACTGAAACATGTTTGCCTAAAAATATACAAGCATATAAACAATGAATGAAGTGTATTTAAACAATTCCTCTTTACGAAACTTGATAGAGTAATCACGAATGGAATTTGCAAGGAATTGAATGAAATTATAACATGATGGAAAGTTTAGAGGATGATGAAAGTATTGACAAGAATCCTATAATTGCTTCATCTAGCCACTAATCTGAATTCTATCCTAGCAAGTAAGAAAGCAGAGTGACTATGTGCTCCGTCATATCAAGCAATGTAGAAGATCGGTAAGGAGGATTATTCTTGCACAGGGTAGTGTCTACAACCATGAATAATTCAAGGGTTTTGGATCTACTCAGAAAATCTATTTTTTGGTACAATTCCCTAAGGGTTTCATGGAAAAAGGGTGTGGTTTCTTCAATGACAGGAGACTGGATCATTTGCATGATAGACTGGTACTAATGGTGAGAAGAACATCCCCTGAGGGGGCAACAACAACCCTCTGATTTAGATCATAACATGCATGACACTTTCTTATGAATTCAGGGAAAATATGATGTTTTGGAAAGATGTAGTATGACAAGTTTGTGTCCCATAGTCCTTTTTCATCAACCTCATCGATGAGTTCATCTTCCAACCAACAGTATATTTTGAAGACGTCGAATTTTGAGAGACTCTCGTGAACTTAAGATCCATGTCAGCAAGGGAAATATGATCAAGGTACATAAGAAGGTGAACCATTGGATTGAATGGCTCTTGATCCTTCTTCTTTGGAGGCATTATTGTCTCTGAAAATGAAACTGAATGTCTTTTCTATATTTGCAAGCGCACAAATTAGATGGGGATTAAGGAAGAGGGATTTCTACTAATTTGAAAACAGTTGAATTTTTTTGGGCTTTATTTGTATCTACAAAACTTGGAATTTTATCACCTATTACAATAAAACATTAATAAAACACTTTAACCTTTGAAACAGGTGGGAAAGGTGAATTTTTAAGATGGCAGGGTTCCCGTTGAAATGGAATAGGCCCATTGGGTAATGGCTTAAACAATTAAATGTTTCAATAGGTATTTAAGAGGGAGCGGGGATGAGCGGCTAGACGTGACAGGAGTGATAGCTTGGAGCAACGAGAATGGCGCGATCATCTACACGGTTTAATTACAGTGGAAACCACTTTTTGGAGGGTGTATAGGACGGTAAGAGGAATAGCGAGGGGGGGGGTGCAAATTGATGGGCACTTGACACGGCAGGAGGCGTTTTCATAAATCGCTCATTTCTACAGACCACCCCACGTTCTCTCGATGTTAACTTTCGAAGGATGCGGGGGGGTGGGGGTGGAAATAAATATGGGTCATCGGATGTGATAGTGGGGGAAGAGATGAAGCAGAAGGTGGCGGAAGTTCAAAGGTGACGTGATGGGTGAGTTTATGGTGGGGTCAGAAAGTTTAAATGAAATGCCAAGGGAAGTATAAAGTATGGAGTCTTTAGGATATCATATATAATATGTCAAATAGACTTTAAAATGATTCAATCCTTGAAACTTTGGATAAACCAATTTCTTTTTTATTTTTTATCTATTCATGAGAACACATGAAATCTTTGGAATGATATTTTAGATTAAATTACATGTCTCTCAACATTTATTTTTTCTTTCATTCTACCGACCCTTTCACTAATCTAAATTTTTTTATCATTATTTTCTAGGGTGCATTGAGGATTGCAGACCCATATCTGTTTTTCTATGAAAGTCTAGACTACTCTTTCCCTTATTTCACCTATTGATTGAGTTTAAACTGTTGAATTAATTTTATTTCTTCCTAGTTACTAATTTTCGAAGACAAAACTGTTTTTCAATCCTTATTTTCTAATCTATACAACAAAAATTTAAAATTGTTCAATCATGCTTAGACTGTATGAATTGAACTAACTAATATAATCAGCAGTGGAATTTTTTATTTGTAGCACTTTTAGTATTATACTTTTTGGGTTTTTCTTTCTTTTTCTTTTATTTTTCATACTTTTTTTTCAATATACGCTCTTTTATTTTTCTTTTTCATATTTTATTTTGGAAATTATTTGAATATTAAAAATCTTGTACAATATGAAATTATAACTATAAAATACTCAATCACCTTGGGATCCTATAATTTATAGGACCCTAACACTCTCGGGACACTGATCTAGTATTTGGCCCTTTAGGCAATGTTAGAAAATTTAGGTATCACCTCGATAACTGTTATTCCTATAGCTCCTCAGGAAGTCACCGTAAATCAGGAATTTCTTACATTGACACTAACTGGTGCCAATAAGGGGAATAAGATAAAAGGAAAAAAGGTGTAAGATTCAAATGCTTCCTCTTGCAAGGCACTTCCACCCTATGCTTTGGACACCCTACCAATATATTCTCAGACTTAGATGAGTTGAAACCTCTTCTGCATGCCCCATAGGTGCCAGTGAACCCGCCTCCACTTACTGAAGAAAATGCCACACCATCATGTAAAAAGGAATTGCGCAATAACCATGTATGTGCCATATGTGAGGAATACAAGCATTGCACTCATCACTTCCCTAAAATCCTCAAATATTGAAAGTATTAAGTGCACTTGTTCAACAAAATAATCAACCTCCATCAGTATCAGCCTCACTTTCGATTTATGACAAAACTAAAACCATATTTTATGTTATTGAGGAGAAAGATTCATCCTCGTCTACCTCTCAAATATCCTCCCACAAAACAAGGAGAGGACCTTAGTCGCCACACCTTCCATGCTATGTGCTTTACGAGATGAAGTAGGCCATCTCATTAACTAATTCCCTGAGATACGGGTAGTTAGGAGGTACAACCCTAACCTAAAAATCAACCGTAGAAAAAAGCCTTGATGCATGTGTCATAGTTTCCACATTTGTGTAGGAAACAATCACACTCGATATTTCCCCCACCTTTCCTGATTCCATGAAAATTTGGATTTCATGTGCTGAATTGTTGTTGAGAACTCCGCATTAGTTGAGCCACAAAAATAACCCCTCGATAATGCCAGAAAAATTGAGGATGAATCATATGTTTCCATATTATGTGTGTTTAAGGAAATGATATTGCCAACACCTCAGCTAAGAGCCATCAATAGGTTACCTCCCACCATCATCGGCCATGATCTAATAAAATTTCAAAATGCCCTCAGTCCACTTTGTCAAAATTATAATGCACATGCGCCCTATGTGACAGACCCAACCATATGGTTAATCAATATCATTAATTGGGCAATTTTAGATATTTAATTCACTTAATGGTCCATTTCTGTGACCTACTCACATAACCCATGACAGATGCTCCTGCCATCATTATCACATCTACTTTGTAGCACATCAGATGCTGAATTTCTCATATATTCCACTTTTTCAAGTAGAGAGAGCAACATTAAGACCAACTGACATTGAGAGAGAATGATAATTTCATGGCAAGATCCCGATATGTGCATCACCAAAAAAATCCATATATCAGGACTAAAACTATCCGTCGTCATCTCATACTATGAGAAATGGAAACACTCACACCATATATTATGTTAGAACCAACCATGCATGCAATATTTGCACAAGTAACTCTCATTGTTCTGTGACATGTCATATGATACAAACATTTAGGCAGGTTAGGATTCAACGTCAACCTCCTATCGAGGAGGATGTTTTTTCCCCTCAGACACCACCGAGGTAAAGGAAATTCCTCCAACTCATTACCAATCTAATCGACCACCACCTAATGCTAACAACACGCAACGTCATAGATGATTCATTTCCCCATCCAAAGGAGCCATGATTTGTGTTGTATACTCATATTTTTTTCTGTCAAGACCACTACACCAACCACTAAAGATATATACCCATCACATCTATACATTTTCAAATTTTATAGGCTCTAAAATTTCAACCACTAAATCATATTCTTAATTATCGAACAACAAAACAAAGCCCCAAATCCACCCTCACAACCTTGAATAACCCAATTTAACATTTTATAATATTTATCACTCACACAAATATATTCTAGAGGCCATGAAAAAACCCAAAATTCCATGTGACACCATGCACCACTGTTCATTATTTATATATGAAAAAGTATTTATACCTAGTGACACACCTAGCCATGAAATTTCTGCCATTGATTAAAAATATTATGTTCCTGCAAGATAGGAAAATTGGTTAAAAAATCACATACCAGCACTAGATGCATTCGAGGAAGGGAACATGTCAAATATTTCACCTACCATTAAGGTAAATATTTCAAACAAACCCTACATAATTCAAGGTTTTTCACCAGGGGAAACTTACTCCCAATATTAGGTGGTCTCATACATTGCCCTGTTTCTAGAATATAGGGATATATTTGCATGGGCCTAATATGAGATACCAGGTATTGGTCTGATTATTGTAGCATCATACTAGCACCTAGCATGATGTGCACCATGTTAGGAAAAAAAAAGGTCAGTTAAACCCCTCTAAGGAAGAAGAGATCAAGCAGGAAATTGATAAAATACATAAAGTTGGTTTCATCTATCCTATCTCTTACACATCATGGGTTTCTAACCTTGTACCCATCATGAAATAATAGGGAATCATTCGTGTTTATACTAATTTCCAAGATCTGAATAAATCTTGTCCCAATGATAATAAACCTACATGATTTATCTACCAAGTTATTGATTCATGTGCCAACCATGAGGCCCTACCATTAATGGATGGGTTCTTATGGTATAATCAGATTCAAATTCACCATATAAATCAGTATAAAATAACCTTCAAAAATGCATAGGGTACATTCGCATATTGGGTCATGCCATTTCACCGTAAGAATGTTAGCACCAATTTCCAGTGTGTTATGAATTATATCTTCCATAATCTAGCTCATCTCCTCCTCAGTTATTTGGACGACCTTACAATACAATATAAAAAGCCCACTAGTCATTTTAAAAACTTGTGCTTAGTTTTTGAAAGGTTCTGACAATATAAGTTGCAGTTGAACCCTCTAAAATGTACCTTTTATGTTAACACAGGATGACTAATATGATTCAATGTTTCCCAACAAGACATTAGAGTTGACCCTCTCAAATTCCATGTCATCTAGGAAATACTACATCCAAAAGCTTTAAAGAAACTCTAGAGCTTGTAGGATAAGGTGAACTTATTAAGCTACTTTATAGTAGAATAAACCACATATTAACAAGGCTTCTTGTGCTTTCTCCATCAGGATATCACTTACCACTGGGATCAGGAGGAACAAAACTCATTTGAAGCCCTTAAAGATGCACTATATCAGGCACCCTTGATTAACCTTCCTAACCACAACAAGGACTACGCCCTATACCTCTCATCATCTAATGTAGAGATAATTAGGGTATTATTCCAAGAGGGGCTTGATAATAGAGAACACATAATTTATTATGTCAGCAAGAACCTCTCCATGCCTACCTTGAAGTATGAGTTCTCTGAAAAATTGTCTTAGCCTTCATACATTGTGTTCAAAATATTCAACATTACATCATCCTTCAGACCACCACCATCATAGAAACTATCAATCCGATGTTATTTTTTCTCACTTTTGATCTGATGAACCAAAATTATGCTCGATGGGTCGATATTTTGCAAGAATTTGACCTTCAGTTTGCCTACCCCAAGAGAAAGAAGGACCTCATCCATGCAAAGTTCACAGTTGATCTCCCAAAAACAATCCAAGGATACCTCATTAATGATGCTCTCCCTGATAAACATGTGTTCTTAGTAGCAATAGATGACCCCTTGTACAATGACATTCTCCTCTTTTTACAAACTGAGAAGCTCAAACCTAAACTTATTCACAACAATGAGAGACGCATATGGCACCAAGAACATCATTACCTCCTTCTAGGTGATATACTCTATCGAAAGGGCATAAACACCATATTTTGTCAATGCTTCACTCACGAACAAGATGAATAGGTCCTTAATGATTTTCATGGAGGAAGAGCCTATTCAGGAATATATGCAAGTGTAAATAAAAGTGTTGAAAAGTTGTGATTGATAGTGGAAGCATTGATACTCTTGTTTCCACATAGATGGTTGATAAATTGGGTTTGAGTAAGCTAGCACACCATAATCCTTATAGAGTTTCATGGCTACAGAAGAGACATAAAATTTTGGTGACAAAACAATGAAAAGTAGAGATACAGATTGGTACATATAAAGATGTCATATTGTGTGATGTGACTCCAATGAACGTGTGCCACGTACTGTTGGGAAGACCTTCGCAATTTGACAGAAAAATCCATTCACGATGGAAAAATGAATGCTTACACCATAGAGAAGGATGGAAAGAAGCACACATTTATACCTTTGAGGGATGAAGCAGATAATGGAAGATATGAGAATAATGTTATGTTGTTCAGTGGAAAGGAGTTGCTGCAAGAAGTCAAAAAGGAGAAATAAATACATTTTGTTGTTGTGGGTCAACCCAAGGTAATTCTTGCTTCTACTAATTTAGACAATGTGCCTCTGGAAATTAAAAATCTATTAGATGATTATGCTGATATAGTTGTTGATGAGTTATCAAGTAAATTGCCACCAATCAGAAGTATTACTCATCACATAGATTTAATACCTGGTGCAAGTGTACCAAACAAAGCAGCATATAGAATGACCCCTCAGGATGATGAAGAATTTGGAATACATGTATAGGAGCTGTTAAATAAAGAACTGAGAAAAGAAAGTCTTAACCCATGTGCAATACTAGTCATGCTTACTAAAAAATGAAGGAGGTGAGTGGCACATGTGTACTCATTGCCGAGCCACATAAGATAGATATCATGTATAGATTTCCATTTCCATGCATATATGATTTCATGGATTGTTTAAGTGGGTCAAAATATTTTACTAAAATAGATCTGGAGAGTGGATACCATCAAATAAGGATTAGAGAAGGTGATGAATGGAATACTGCTTTTAAGACCAAAAGTGGATTGTATGAGTGGTTAGTGATGCCTTTTGGGCTCACTAATGCACCAAGCACATTTCTGAGACTAATGAAAGTGGTTTTGAAAGAATATGTAGGATATTTTGTGATAGTCTATCTTGATGACATTCTGATTTTCAGTCAAAGTAAGGAGGAGAATTTGGAGCATGTCAAGCTAGTGTTAAGTACTATGCAAAAGGATAAGTTTCTCATAAATTTTAAGAAGTGGAGTTTCATGTAGAAGGATCTCATTTACTTGGGATTTATAGTCTCAGAATAAGGCTTGAAGATGGACCGAGAAAAGATCCAGGTAATACTAGATTGGCGAACTCTGAGAAGTATATTTGAGGTATGGAGTTTTCATGGTCTTGCAATTTTTTACAGAAATTTTATAAGAGTTTTTAGTACGATATGTGCACCACTAATTGAAACAATTAAGGAGTGAAACCATCCATTTAAATGGACAAAAGCAACAGATCGAAATTTCAAGTTGTTGAAAATGAAGATCACTGAAAGACTTGTTTTGGCCTTGAAAATTTTTGATGAAATATTCCAAGTTGAGACTGATGGCAATGGGATAGAAATTGGAGTTGTCTTGAGTCAATTGTAGAGGCCGATGACTTATTTCAGTGAAAAATTAAACGAGGCTAAGAAGAAGTATTCATCCTATGATAAGAAGTTCTATGCTATTGTGAAGGCTTTAAATAAGTGGAGGCATTATTTGTTGCCCAACGAATTTTTTTGTACTCAGATAAACATGAACTACAGTTCATAAATAAACAACCAAAGTTGAACCAAAAGCATGCAAAGTGGGTGGAGTTTTTGCAGAGTTTTACATTTGTAATAAAAAATAAAAGTGGTTAGTCGAACAAAGTTATTGACACTTTAAGTAGCGTAAATTTGATTATGCAGGAATTGAAGATCGGAATTTTTGGGTTTGAAGAGATGATTGACATGTATGAGGAAGACACAAATTTCAAAGAAATATATGCAGCTATTAAGAGTCCAGTAATAAATAATATAAGCCAGTGGTTATATTACTTGATTCAAAGAGGATTGTGGTTCAAGGATAATAAACTGTGTATACCTAAGTGTTCCATGAGGGAAAATTTGATTAAGGAAAAACACAGTGGATGAATGTCTGGACACTTTGGACATGATAAAACATTTTCTCAAGTAAGTGATTTTTATTATTGGCCAAAAATGTAAACTGATATCAAAAAGTTTGTTGAGAAGTGCAGGATTTGTCAACATGCTAAAGGAAGAAGCCAAAACACTAGGTTATATCAGTCATTTCCAATACCCAATAGACCTTGGGATGCTCTCAGCATGGATTTTGTTTTAGGATTGTTGAAGAATTAAATAGGACATGATTATATCTATGTTGTTGTAGATAGATTTTCTAAAATGGTACATTTTATTGCTTGTAAGAAAACTAGTGATGCAACTCACATTGCAAGTTTGTTTTTCTCTAAAGTTATAAGATTGCATGGATTACCTGTGAGTATTGTTTCAGACAGGGATACAAAGTTCGCAGGACACTTCTAAAGGAATCTATGGAAGAAGCTGGGTAGAAACCTCAGTTTCAGTTTAGCCTATCATCTTCAGACGGATGGATAAACTGAAGTGGGAACAGGAGCTAGGGAAACATATTAAGGAGTTTGGTTTACAAAAATCAATAAAAATTAGATTTATCACTTCCTGAAGTTGAATTTCCCTATAACGATACTCTTAATTAGAGTACTAGAATGAGTTCATTTTGGATTGTTTTTGGGATGCATCCAAGAGGGGTGTATGAACTTAGATATTTGAGTAAACAAGAGACAAGGAGTGAAAAATATAAATAATTTGTAGAACAAATACAGAAGTTGGAGGAAGGTGTCAATCAAATCTTACATAAAATCACCCAAAAATATAAACAAAGAGCTAATATGAAGAGGACTGAAACTGAGTTTCAAGTAGATGATTTAGTCATGGTTTATCTAAGGAAGGAACTATTTCCAATGAGGACTTATAACAAACTAAAAATGAAAAATATAAAGACCATGTAGAATTTTGAGGAAGTTTTCTTCAAATGCATATGATATTGAATTACCAGCAGGAATTGCAATATCACCCATCTTTAATGTTGCAGACTTGTAACTATACAAAGGAACAAAGGAATAACTACATGAAGGAAGTAACATATGACAAAGACACCAAAGAAAGAAGTGAAAGCCATTATGGAGAAAAGAGCAGCAAAGAAGACGAGGAGATCGACCTGCTATCAGTATCTGGTCAAATGGAAAGGACACCCAGTGGAAGATGCTAGTTAGATGACAACAACAAAGTTACAGTAGTTTAGTACAGATCCTAAAACATTGATAGATCAATTTTTCTTCCCCGAGAGTCTGATGCAAGAGAATCTGGACTTAGACAGTAATATGATTGTGTGTTCACATGTTGTGGCTAAAATGACGAGAATAAACATTGGTTTTTAATATTTTATTTAGTTTTAAATGTTAAGTTAGTTGTTTTGGTTTGATAACTTAGGTAGGAATAAAATAGAAATTGGTTTCTCGCTGCGAGGAGATTAAGCCAAGTAGGATAGAGCTTAGAAATAGGATAGAAATGGCTTGTTTGAGTGGTTTAGGAGAAATATAAATAAATATGAAGCGAACCAATTCACGTATATATATATATATATATATATATATATATATATATATATATACAGACATACATACATACATACATACATATATATATATATATATATATACACACACACACACACACACACATATATATAGGGATGAGAGGCATAGTGTGAATAAGAGTGAAATGGGTGTGGAATAGGTGTGAGAGAGGAGTCAACAGAGAGCAGAAATAAATGTAAAAATTAGGAATCGAAGGGCTCGTCTCTGTATATTTAATTTCTAAATTAACTCCAAGTGTTTTTTATTTTTTATCGGGTTCGCTGTTTTAAACCGTTTCTTTATTTCTCTGTTGGATTGCATATTACATTAAGCACATAGTAGGAAGCATAATAACATTTGCAAGACACAATGAGGAATGAAGACCAATAGGATTTGTAGCCACAACAAGGATCGTTAGATCTGACACCGATCAACAGTGAGAAATCACATCGCACTTGGGAGGAAATTTTACATCGCAAAGTATAGTGTTTACAGTTAAGAATTCATAAGTTAAGCCATTTAACTTGCAATGCAAAGTAAGTTGGAGGAGACATAATGTGGACCATCGGATCTAGCAAAGGCCAACGATGGAGATTGAAGTGCATTGGGAGTGATTTCGCAAATCACAACATTTAGAAGTTAGTGTTAAGGCTATCGCAAGGTGAGTTAAATGGTTTACAATGCGAAATAGAGATGGGCACGTGTCGAATCTATGCAATATCGCAGATTGCAAGAAATAAGGTTTAACCTTTAAATTATATTGTCAAGTGTGCGAAGTGCAATCGTCTGTGATTGGTCGGATGCTTTGTGGGACCCTCTGGTAAGAAGTTCTACGTGTATGCATTTTTTTTGGGTTTTATGTGTGGTCTGTTTAAATTAATAGTTGCGATGGCAGCCGTATGTATGTTTAGAAACAACAAAGTTTGAAATCCGCTGCGAGTAAGGGATTTGTGTGGACCCATAAACCATAGTTTCCAGGTGTATTCTGATATTTTTGCAACTAGTCTACATCAATATGGTGAAGTGAGGAGAATCTTGAGGTAAATTTATTAATTTTTGAGCCTCTTAGATGAGGCCTAAAAACATTCCTCATTGACAGGACACTGTCAAAGGAATAGGTAGGATGTTTCCAAGATGAATCCTATATTAGACCTTTTGTGGTTATTAGAATTCTTCGGTTGGTTTTCCAGTGGATTTCCATAATAGAAATGGTATGTTCTCTATGAGATAACTGTCTAGATGTGAAAATGACTCAATATAGTTGTGGATATGAGCTCCCATTGATTGGGAGGAGCAGCCTTTTTCCATTGTGGTTCTCATATTAGAAAAAAATCACTAACTAGTTAAATGTTGTGTTAAAAATTAATTTCGTATATAATTGTGTGAATATTTTATGTACATATTGATAGCAAAATACCTAGTTATTGTAAACGAATTAATGAAAGTGTAAGTTCCTTTATTGTATTACCAATCTTGTGAACGTCTTAATAAGGGCTAAGGAAATATGCATTTGACGCAACGAATGATAATTTGAATTATTAGAGAGTTAGGTGATCTCTCGGTACTTTTAGAAGTGTTGTGTTGATGTCTTTAGCGAGAGCTAAGAGAGTGTGCACGTGGTGCAGTGATTTATCATTTTGATGATTGAAAGCTTGGTGCTCTCTAAGTACTTGTGGAAGTATCGTGGTTAAAGTATTATTTTACCTTTCATAAATAATTGATAGTTAAATGTATTTCATTTGATTGAAATTATTGTGACCAATGTGATTGAATTTGTAATCATACATTATAAGGTACTTGGCATGGAATGCTAATGGGTTTTCTAGTCCTTATTTGAGTGTTTTCATAAAAGCGATCATGAATTCCAAGAGTAATTGGTAGGTAATGGTAATTTGTTATATAGATATTGTTTTTTTTCTATGAATTTGAATAATTTCTAGGTGATGTTAAGTAGAACTTGCATATTGTTTGCATCTATAAATACTAATGACTATTGATCAAAACATTATTGCTTCATTTAATGGTAATTTTAGAGACAAAATTTCCCCTTTAAGGTTTTTTATATTGCTATATCATGAGTAAAAGTTAATGATAAACATTGGGGATGGTATTTACTTCGAGGGGGGACTATGTAACATTTATATTGTTAAATATCGCAAAAAATATATTCTCATAAAACTCATAGCCCATAAAACTCGTATTCGCATATGGTGAAATGTTATTAAATTAATTTAATTATTTCATCAAATTTTAGTTAGGTTTTTATTTGGTACGACTGCAACTACCAAATACTTACCTTATCATTTTCACCTTTTGCTTGGTCGATACAGGGAACTACCTAGGGATGCCTTAAAAGGAGAGCTTTAATGGTTCGGAGCTCGGTAGAAATGGAGTAAGATAGAAGCCATGGAAAATGGTACTCTTGGATAACTACAAAGGGGGTTACGATTTTAGGTTGCTCTCATTTCCAAGATAAAAATTTGTTTACCACGAGGACAATGCAAGTGTAGTATCATATCTACAAGTTAACGATTCACGCGAAAACCTGAAAAGCACGTGTGATTGGAAGTTAAATAAAAATCTTGAGAGTTTTATGATATGGGAGAACTAGAGATACTTTTCAATTCTATATGTTGACTTACCTTGCCTCTCTATATCTGTAAGAAATAGCATTTGGTTTCAATATAAATACTTTTTTATACTAGAAGAGCCTAGGTAGGTTGCAATCGGTTAATTCATTCATTTAAATATTTTTTTGAGTAAACATATGTAAGAAAACATGAATATATGGATAAGCATTGAATATTTGAATTTTCTAGTTAGAGGATCTCATTGGAGAATATTTTAAGGGGTTTGAAATCAAAACCCTAATATTACAACTAAATCGAATTAATTTCAAATGGGGCTGGTGAGAAATAATGTATTTCAAGATAAGTATCTGAGCCTTCTTCAAAATATTGCATAAGTATGTGATGTGTGAAATGATTAGAATTAAATTTTCATGGAGGAAAGCATATATAGTTGCATGCACGGAAAAGGAAAATCACTATGTTAGCATTTCTTTAAAAATATGTATGACTATCTTCATTAGTTATTGAAAATAATTTATTGTAAAAGGAAAGGAAAGGAAAGGAATGATTAATTTCTTCATTTTTTTAAAAAAATACATATTTTATTTATAAAAAAAATAGAAACCTTGATATCTAAGTTATTTTTCTTGAAAATGAAAATATGTTAAAAAAAGTAATTCATGAAGTATTTCCATGGGTGGACAAAAATATAAGAGAGTAGTTAATTATATTAATTTTCTTGAAAGGGTTTTCATGAAACTGAATGCATAGATTACTTATATTGTTTATGGAAAGAGTAAAGACTACGAGGATTTGCTTGCAAAAATTTAATTATGTTATTTTTTCTCTTCGTATAGTCCATATTACATTGGCTATCTAGCTCAATAATTATTTTTTTGAATTTCTTGAAAGAATGTGCATGTAAATGACAAATAAATCATATTATATTGCATGGGAAAAACCAATTTTGAACTGGATTTCATTAAATATTTTTTGTGTGAGAGATGCACAAACTAATAATAGCTATGTTAATTTATCTTGGAAGAATATGTGTTTTTTTTCCATCGTCTTTAAAAGGAAAAAGTGAGTTGCATGCATAAAGAAAAATGACCATGCATTTGATTGCTTGAATAAGAAAACATGTGTTTGCATTAATGAAATATAAATAAATAGCTATGGTGCTTTTAACTTATTGGGGAGAAACAAAATATGCATATGCATGCACCAAATTAGTAATTCTTCTCATTTAAAGAAAATATTTTGGGGCGAATAAAAATATATTCATGGTATTAATATTCATGATGGGAATGTGGTCTATTATGTGAATAGGGATATAATAGGAGTTGGGAAAGAAATTATATTGTATGAAAGAATTTGTTAATTTTTTTGTGGACAAGATTATGAATTAGCATCGAAGAATTAGTTAGCTTCTTTTGGGAAAGGGAGATGTTTTTTTTCTATGCAAGGAGAATATTTATCATATTAATGAATTGGTTGCATGCAATAGATGATTGTTAATGTATTGACTCTATATTGGGATAGTGTATGCATTCTCCTGTACCATAGTTATTTTAAATAGTTCCCTTTTGAAAGAAAATAGTTGAAATGTTTTCAGAATGAACGTATATATTATGTTTGGTTTCTGTTATAATGGGACATGCATTTGCATTCATAATAATAATAATAATAATATCTATTGTATTGAAAAAATTACTTAGTTACATGTATAAAAAAAATTTAAAGGATAAATTTCTTTGGATAAGTTTTACATAATTACATGTATGGGAATGAAAGATAAGGTACTAGTACCCTTTAAATGAGAATGGATGGTTATAGTGGTTTTAATTTACGAGCAATGAAACATGGTGATAGTGGTTTGTGTTAGAGGACACATGTTGCCATATTTTATTTACATTTCATGTATGCACATGAATAGATGTTGAAGGATCACTTTTAAAGACCAATTATTGGTTGATTAATGTTTTATGTAATCATATCAAAGTATGCTCATGACAACAAGGTTATAGTGGTTTGTGTTAGAGGACAGATGTTGTGATATTTTATTTACATTTCATGTATGCACATGAATATATGTTGAAGGATCACTTTTAAAGACCAATTATTGGTAAAGACCAACTATTGGTTGATTAATTTTTTATGTAATCATTATACCAAAGTATGCTCATGACAACAATGACATGAAAGGAAAGGATGGTGACTTGTGAAAAAGATAAAGTATGCTTAACATGGTGGTATGCAAACAATTAATGGTCTGTGGAGGTGAGTGCGAGCTGCAGGATGGTCCACTAATGAGTTAAACGGATCATAGAGATATAAAGATTGAATATTTGTGGGTAAATGATATCATGATGATTGTAATAGCTTTTAGCTAGATATTTTCTATTTAACTCATAATTCCTAGTAATATTTTATGACAATGGTTAAGGGTGGATTCCCTTATAAGCCATTGAGTGAGAGGTGAAGAGCCTCACAAGAATTTAATATTAAAATTAAATGTTTACTGGTTTTCACCCTAGAGGGAATCCAAGGTATATTAGTGTTCAATAATGTGATTTCTTATAGTTTCATTTTGACATTGTTGACTCCTTGCATGATATGATGTTTATAATATCAAATATGTAATCTACAGGGCATCCAAGGTATATTAGTGTTCAATAATGTGATTTCTTATGGTGTCATTTTGACGATGTTGAATCCTTGCATGATATGATGTTTATAATATCAAATATGTGATTAACTAATGTAGTTAAAGGAATCATGAAAATGATGCAAGATTATGCCTAAAATTTTATGTTGATATGTTACAACAGTGGTTGTTAATATTTACGTAACTCACTATTCTTTTTCTAAAGTTACTCTATGTAATGATGAATATTATATCTAATGGTTAATGAAAAATCTAGAATAGTAATTTGGATACTACCCATAGGTAAATTGTGTAAAAAAGTTTCTAACTCCATGCATTTTTATACGAAGTTACTAAGAGATGTTACAGACATATCGCTACAAATTTATGCATTAATTAAATTTATGTTGATATGTTACAACAGTGGTTGTTAATATTTATGTAACTCACTATTCTTTTGCTAAAGTTACTCTATGTAATGATGAATATTATATCTAATGGTTAATGAGAAATCTGAAATAGTAATTTGGATAGCTACCCATGGGTAAATTGTGTAAAAAAATTTCTAACTCCATGCATTTTTATACCAAGTTACTAAGAGATATTACACACATCTCTCTACAAAGTTATATATTAATTAAATAACAACATGTAAATTCTGATTTATGCATACAAGTTTTTCTCTCTTTGTTTGTGTAATCCACTTTCATTGAACCAAAAATTTAAGACTCTAAAATTACTTCCTTTTGACTTTAATTTCTTCCTTTTTAATGCCACCTTCTTGTACTAAAATACATATTTCTCATACATTTTTTAATATATTTTTATCTTTGATTTCCATGAACATTATCTTGAGGTTCCCATCTACATTTGTAACATCCATACACCCACGTGTTTCCCTTTTTCCTTAATAAAAAAAATATTAGTAATTTAATAGAATCAATTTTCAAGAAGTCGTTAGGGTTGATGCGGTTTCAACTGCCAAGTCTTATCCGATATAAAAAAAAATATTGAGGGAGAGGGAGGACGGTTATGATATGTTAATCTGGATATATATTCTACTCTACGGCTTGGGGATGCCTGCTTTTTTTTACTTGGACTCATTGCGTGGAGGAGTGGTCTAGCTAGCCATGCTATCTAGTTGAAATCGGCATGGAGAGTTTCGGCCATGCTATGGCAGATGGATAAACCCTGGCGGCTACGTTAACTTGCTAAGTTCTGGCATACAGATTTTCTATCCATTGAGGATACTGCATCATACAACTAGCCCTAGTCCTACTTATTTTGCATGAGACGTGTGGGTACTGTTATAATATTTGGATGCATGCTTTTATAGCAGATATTCTAACAGGTGCATGTTGTTATTATAATATCTGGATGCATGTTTTTATGTCAGATATTTTGATAGTTTCTTAGAGCTGTATTTACATTGAATTATGGTGAGCCTTAAAAGTATTCTTTTTTATAGTTTTCAAGAGATTTACTTTTTGGTTTATGGTGAGCCGTGAAGGAATTTTCTTTGATAGTTTCTAAGCAAATTTCAAGAATTTAAAAGATAAGTATTCTTGAAAGAAAGATATTTTTCATACTAGTTCTTTTTTTACCATATTTTTGAAAGAAAATGAAAAATATTAAATATTTTGCATAATTAGTGCAAGTGAAATATAAATTCAAAAGGAAAGTGTCGACTACCAATATAGGTGATTTTGGCTTACTTTCTTTATTATATAGTCTTTCTCCTTTTGAGTTAAAAGATATAAGAAAAGATTATATATAGATGGTGTTAATTTATTTTCTTTGATAAGAGTCCACTAGAATGAGAGTCGACTGCCAAGATAAGTGATTTGGCTTACTTTATTTATTATATAGAATTTCTCTTTGTGAGTTAAAAATATATAATAAAAGATTATATAAATCATATTGTTTTTTAGAAGAGGTTTTCTTGAATGTATTAAAGAGGGTAGCTCTTTAATATAAATATTTACATAATATTATATAAGCAAGAAAATAGAAGATGCATGATATTTATTTTAAAAGGGAATTTTGTACTCATTTAGTTTAGGAAATGAGAACAAATCCAAGGCATTTTTCTTGAGAATGAAAATAGATTGAAGAGAATAACTCTTGAAGTTTTTTCAGGTGTAGTGAAGAAGAAAAGAGAAGTTTCTCACATTAATATTCTATACATTAACCATGTTGTAAATAGTAATTAATTAATAAATCCATTGATAGTTTCATATATCCATGGGTAGTTTTTCCATGGTGTTGATGGAGATTAATTATTTCATAA
The DNA here is from genome assembly GCA_034641835.2 of Pinus albicaulis. Classification (NCBI taxonomy): domain Eukaryota; kingdom Viridiplantae; phylum Streptophyta; class Pinopsida; order Pinales; family Pinaceae; genus Pinus; species Pinus albicaulis. The sequence continues at coordinate 1,318,387,401 of CM076582.1, read as the reverse complement.
AACCATGGGTAGTTTACCATGGTGTTTGTGAATGTTAGTTAATTCATAATTCCGTGAATAGATTATCATGGGTTGGTAAAGTTAAGTTATTTAATAAATTCATGGTTAAAGAAACTAATCAGTTTTATTCCTTAGATAAATAAACTAAGTGATTATTTTATATTATCATGATTATGATGTTAAATTCCTTTTGGAGGAAGATCTTGCATAGACATGCAATATATGTATTAACTTCTATTGAAAAATAATATATATATTTGTATGTAGAAAGATAGCTTGTAGTATTAAAACTACATTGAATATGATTATTAGTATAATCTTGAAAATGAGACATATATTTATATTCTTAATTGCGTATTTTTACATATGTTTACATGCTCACTAGCATTGAGATTTTCTTTGGGAAGACTCATGAAGGAGGTTATGTGCTTCATTGTGTAAGCACTCCTTTAGGAAAAGTCTTTTGGAATCGGCATGCAGTCGCATACATGGAAGAAACAAATGTTATGATAGCTTGCAGTCTATGCACTAAAAGTAATAGCTTAAAGGTCAACTATTTTGACTAAATTTATGTATATCACATGCATAAATATCTTAATTGATGTATCAGTGTATTTTAAAGAAAGGCTTGGGAGATGTAGCCATTGTCTTACAGGAATGTGTGCTTATGCGAAAGAAGCATTATATTGTGATGACTTATAACTAGCACATCTGAAGTATGGGTCGTTAAAGAGCTAACGAGAAGGTACTTTACTTGCTTGTCATGAATATACATGAGTAGATGGATAAACTACTTATATGTGAAATGATTGATTAATACTTTATGAATCTTGACATCATTTTATGTTGAAAGCATCATAGCAGGGAATGATGGTGACATGTACAAAGGAATATTATGCTTGTCATGTACAAAGGAAAATTATGCTTGTCCTGGTGGCAAGTAAATGATTAATGTTCATGCGGATGAGCGCGAGTTGCAGGAAGGTCCAATGTACGATGGTCCATTGTAGGTACATCCATGCCACCAAGATGTGAAGATATGAAGACATGAAGACCAGAGGGTAAATGGTATCATATTTATTGAATGGCTTAAAGCTAGATATTGTATCTTTCCATGTAATATTATATACACGATAGTTAAGGGATGGTCTCCCTTATAAGCCATTGAGTGAGGGGATGAACACCCTCACAAACGTTTAATAATAAAATTAAACGTTTGTTGGTTTTCACCCTAGTTTCCTTGGTATATTGGTGTTCAATGATGTGATTGATTATTGTGTCAAGTTGATGATATTGATTCATTTTTCTTTATGATGTTCATAATGGCAAGTATGTGATTACTATATGAGTAATGAAACAAATGGAAGGTTACATCATACACTAAGTGTGTTAATGTACTAAAAGGGAGGCTGTTAATGGTTAAGGATTTTATTAATTTCTATTCTAAAAGTTACACAATGAACTGGTAAAAATTCTATGTAATGATGAGTAAGGAATATTTAATGGTGAATGGTTAGTTACCCATGAGTAACTTGTATGAAATTTTTTTTATCTCCTTACATTTTCATGTGAAGTTAACGGTGTATGTTACAACATTCCATTATTTGTTTATTTTTTCTTCACTACTTTTATTCTTACTTATGTAAATCTATAGTGCATTCTTTTCTTTAGTCATTTTTATTGGTTATATATTTTCCTCTTCTTTGTCCTTGTTTTTTTAAACAATCATATTTGATTTTTCCTTTATCTTTATATTTTTTACTTTTAACTCATTAACTACTTTTACCTTCATTCTTACCTCATTTATTTTGTAAGTGTGGTTCATGAACATCCAATATAGGTGTCACCTAAATATTTGGACAATCAACCCAAAGGGATCACATCTTAATGGTTTATTAGCACATTATAGAATTTACTTTGCGACCTCCCATAAACTAGGTGCTTTAGCCAAGAGAATTCTACCAATTGAACTAGCCCTCAAGACATGAAATTCTACCATTGATTGAACTCTACCAATTCAACTCACCCTCAAGACTATTTTTAAGTCATTTTTTCTATTCTATATTTTTATAGTCCAATATTATTATATTTTATTATTATATCATTATTATCAATTTATTATAAAATTTGAAATTGTGAATTCCAGATTTCTACACCAACCTCTATTTTATTCTATATTTTTTCTTAATTATTCACCTATAGGATTCACTTTTTCTATTTTACCAATTTACTCTTTATTTTTTCATCAATTACTTTTATTTCCATTTTTTATACCATTTATTATTTTATATATATTTTTATTTCTCCTCTTTTTTATTAATTTTTATCTTTTTACATCATTTATTTATGCTTCTACTTCATCTCTAAAAAAAATTTCGCTTTTAATTTATTATTTTGATTCTTTATACTTTGCTCTTTTTTCTATCTTTACCATTTTATTTGTATTCTTCATAATCTATAGAAGATTTCTTTTAAATATGATATATTTTCATTAGTGACCGATACAATTTACATTAAGATTCAATATGAGAGTCTATTTATTCATTTCAATTTCACAATAAATAAAATATTAATAAAATATTTTGTAACATGTCAACATTGACTAAAACGAAAAGCAGAACCAATTTCTATATGACTATTTCTACTTTTTACATATTTTTTCCTTTATTTTATTGGAGTTTATCTTTTATATATTTCATAGTTGCATAGATAGTATTTTCAAAAAAAAAAAACTTAATTCATTTTATAAATTTATTTCCTATTTTAGTCATTTCGAATATATATTATTATTTTATTATTTTTAATTTTTCTTACTATTTTATATTATTTTTTGGTATTGACTTTTCTTATTAGCTTGACTTTAATTATAAAATTGAGAAAAAATTGGACATTGGAAAACTTATTATAAGCTTAAAAAGAATTGTAAGTGGGTCGATCTTTACATGTGGAGTAAAAAAAACATTCTTCTTTGAGACTCTCTTCCCTCTTGTTGTCTGATATAGATGTGAATTTTAGGGTTCTAGTATATATAGAAAGTCGTGGAGGAAGATTAAGATGATTTAAAAGCAATTAATAGCCTATAACCTTAAGATCAAGAGAAGTTTTCCCTATCCTATCCTCTTGACCAAAGATGGCATGTTCCCCATTGAATGTATAACTATATTTAGATATCTAATGTATAAGAATAAGATTTACAAAATGGAATCCAAGAAGCTCCCAAAAAATGCTTTTAACTTTAGTCAAAACTCCCAGTAGCCCCAAAAATGTGGGTGCCATAAGGATGCCTTGTCTTGGCTCAACCTTTGGGGGATTTGGGAGGAGATCAACATGGGAAGAAAAGATAGTATCAATGATACTATTACCTCCAATTTTAAGGACAAGATGTCGAATGATATGGAGCTCGATGGTAAAAGGAAGATAAGATACTATAAGGAGGTGATCAACTGCACCCTCAATAACTAGAATTATCTCTCTGTGTTTAGGATAAGTAAGACGAAAATGAACATTGTTAGGATAAGAGCTAAGTATCGGGAGCTTCGAAGTGAGACCGTGTGATGGGGTACTCTCAAGACACCCTCATAGAATAGAATACCTCATATTTGTGATACTAAAAAGGT